>CALSEQ010000009.1:5000-25000 GCA_943735955.1 Piscicola geometra | reverse complement strand
GTTGTAGTGGGTGGTGTTGTAGTGGGTGGTGTAGTAGTAGTGGGTGGTGTAGTAGAAGTGGGTGGTGTAGTAGTGGGTGGTGTAGTAGTGGGTGGTGTAGTAGTGGGTGGTGTAGTAGTGGGTGGTGTAGTAGTAGGTGGTGTAGTAGTGGGTGGTGTAGTAGTGGGTGGTGTAGTAGTGGGTGGTGTAGTAGTGGGTGGTGTAGTAGTGGGTGGTGTAGTAGTGGGTGGTGTAGTAGTGGGTGGTGTAGTAGTAGGTGGTGTAGTAGTGGGTGGTGTAGTAGTGGGTGGTGTAGTAGTGGGTGGTGTAGTAGTGGGTGGTGTAGTAGTAGTGGGTGGTGTAGAAGTAGTGGGTGGTGTAGTAGTAGTGGGTGGTGTAGTAGTAGTGGGTGGTGTTGTAGTAGTGGTGTAGTAGTAGTGGTGTAGTAGTAGTGGGTGGTGTAGTAGTGGGTGTTGTAGTAGTGGGTGGTGTAGTAGTAGTGGGTGGTGTAGTAGTGAGTGGGTGGTGTAGTAGTGGGTGGTGTAGTAGTAGTGGGTGGTGTAGTAGTAGTGGGTGGTGTAGTAGTGGGTGGTGTAGTAGTAGTGGGTGGTGTAGTAGTAGTGGGTGGTGTAATAGTGGGTGGTGTAGTAGTAGTGGGTGGTGTAGTAGTAGTGGGTGGTGTAGTAGTAGTGGGTGGTGTAGTAGTAGTGGGTGGTGTTGTAGTAGTGGTGTAGTAGTAGTGGTGTAGTAGTAGTGGGTGGTGTAGTAGTGGGTGGTGTAGTAGTGGGTGGTGTAGTAGTAGTGGGTGGTGTAGTTGTAGTGGGTGGTGTAGTAGAAGTGGGTGGTGTAGTAGTAGTGGTGTAGTAGTGGGTGGTGTAGTAGTAGTGGGTGGTGTTGTAGTGGGTGGTGTTGTAGTGGGTGGTGTAGTAGTAGTGGGTGGTGTAGTAGAAGTGGGTGGTGTAGTAGTGGGTGGTGTAGTAGTGGGTGGTGTAGTAGTGGGTGGTGTAGTAGTGGGTGGTGTAGTAGTAGGTGGTGTAGTAGTGGGTGGTGTAGTAGTGGGTGGTGTAGTAGTGGGTGGTGTAGTAGTGGGTGGTGTAGTAGTGGGTGGTGTAGTAGTGGGTGGTGTAGTAGTGGGTGGTGTAGTAGTAGGTGGTGTAGTAGTGGGTGGTGTAGTAGTGGGTGGTGTAGTAGTGGGTGGTGTAGTAGTGGGTGGTGTAGTAGTAGTGGGTGGTGTAGAAGTAGTGGGTGGTGTAGTAGTAGTGGGTGGTGTAGTAGTAGTGGGTGGTGTTGTAGTAGTGGTGTAGTAGTAGTGGTGTAGTAGTAGTGGGTGGTGTAGTAGTGGGTGGTGTAGTAGTGGGTGGTGTAATAGTAGTGGTGTAGTAGTAGTGGTGTATTAGTAGTGGTGTAGTAGTGGGTGGTGTAGTAGTAGTGGTGTAGTAGTAGTGGGTGGTGTAGTAGTGGGTGGTGTTGTAGTAGTGGGTGGTGTAGTAGTAGCGGTGTAGTAGTAGTGGTGTAGTAGTAGTGGGTGGTGTAGTAGTGGGTGGTGTAGTAGTGGGTGGTGTAGTAGTAGTCGTGGTGTAGTAGTAGTGGTGTAGTGGTAGTGGTGTAGTAGTAGTGGGTGTTGTAGTAGTGGGTGGTGTAGTAGTGGGTGGTGTAGTAGTGGGTGGTGTAGTAGTAGTAGTGTAGTAGTAGTGGGTGGTGTAGTAGTGGGTGGTGTAGTAGTGGGTGGTGTAGTAGTAGTGGTGTAGTAGTAGTGGTGTAGTGGTAGTGGGTGTAGTAGTAGTGGGTGGTGTAGTAGTGGGTGTAGTAGTAGTGGGTGGTGTTATAGTGGTGGTTTAGTAGCCGGTGTAGTAGTAGTGGGTGGTGTTGTAGTGGTGGTGTAGTAGTGGGTGTAGTAGTAGTGGGTGGTGTTGTAGTGGTGGTGTAGTAGCGGGTGTAGTAGTATTGGGTAGTGTTGTAGTGGGGGTGTAGTAGTAGTGGGTGGTGTAGTAGCGGGTGGTGTAGTAGCGGGTGTAGTAGTACTAGGTGTAGTAGTAGTGGGTGGTGTAGTAGTGGGTGTAGTAGTAGTGGGTGTAGTAGAAGTGGGTGGTGTAGTGGCGGGTAGTGTAGAAGTGGGTGGTGTAGTAGCCGGTGTAGTAGTAGTGGGTGGTGTAGTAGTAGGTGTAGTAGTGGGTGGTGTTGTAGTGGCGGGTGGTGTAGTAGTAGGGTTGTATTTGCAGAGTTGTTGTTGTTGTAGGGTTGTGGAGATGTAGTAGATGTAATGGGTGTAGTTGTAGTGGATGTAATGGGTGCAGTAGTGTCGTTATCAGTGGTGGTTTTAAGCGAGTTTAGTTGCTGTTGTGGTAGCTGAGCGTTGTAGTTGTATTAGTAGAAATAGTTTTAGAGTAGGTAGTATTGTCAGTAGTAAGGTTAGTAGTGTTATTGGTGGTTTACTGGATGAGGTAGTAGTAGTAGTATTAGTAGTATTAGCAGTAGTAGTAGTAGTAGTAGAAGTAGTAGTATTAGTATTAGTAACAGTAGCAGTAGTAGTAGTAGCAGTAGTAGTTGTAGTAGCAGTAGTAGTAGTAATATTGTGTAATATGTGTAGATAGGCCTGTTATGTTTTTCAGCCAATACTTTGGTATGCAAGCATTCGATCACTTCTCTCGTTTAAGTCTACTTTTCAGTTTGAGTTTTTGTGGATAAGTTTGCGACTTCCGTTTTTTTTTCACGAATTCATTCAGCATCACTTCCTCAGCATGGTAAGTCTTGTGCAAGTCTTGTGAATGAACGCGTACACACACCTACACTCGTGCACACAAACACACACACCCACATACACCCACATACACACACACACACACACACACACACACACACACACACACACACACACACACACACACACACACACACACACACACACACACACATACATACATACACACACACACACACACAGGTAAATGTCACCAGCATGTTACCGACATCGGCTAGCATAGACCTACCATACGTCACAGTAGCAATGCCGGTAGACGTTATGTTAATGAGCTAAAAGTGGGTTTTTTCAGAAAACGTCATTTTCAACATGTAAAGTACCTTTATTTAAGTAACGATATTTTGTAACTAAATAAAATTATTATTAAAAAATAGATAATTAAATAACCTTTTTAATGCATTTAATTTCTATAATTTATTTTACTTTTTTTATCTAAAATTAAACGATTCAAACAAAGAGTATACGATTTCAAGAAACGCTGTTAAACAACGGCACCTCGTATACCTTTTTATTTAATTATTACGCTAGTGAAAGAATTAATTGATTTTATAAAATGATACATTTTTAAATTAAAAATTGAATTGTCTACATTTTGTGACATGGCGCTAATCTGTAAGTTGAAATCAACTCTTTCAAATTGCGTTTTAGTGGTAAAACCCGCATAACATCTACAAAATAAAATATTTTTTAAAGAGCCACCTTTTTATGAAAATTTATGTTATATATCTTTTGAATAAAATATTAAAAAATTAATTTCATTAACTAAATCATTTACCTTTTAATTTATTACTTTTGGACATACCAGGACATTTAAATTTTAAAAGCCACCGCTTGCGCGTCGTTGTCTTTCCTTTAGTGACTAAGTAACTAAAGTAAACTAAAGTTTAGTCTTTTAGATCTACGAGTTTGAAACTCTTTAAATATTTTAGTTTAAATGAATTCTAATCCATAAAAATGCGATTAGTTATTTTAAAATGCGATATACAGAACTTATACCATCTTCAAATTTTAAGTCTCACCAGCAAAATAAGTTTTAGAACTATATAAATACAAACTGAAATAGTGGCTGGAACAGACACTGACTAGAAAAAGATGAATTTTAATCTTCGTTTAATTAATAAAAGTTCAAAACAAAATAAAAACTTTATTGAAACGTAAATCCCTGAGTTTGAGTTAAGAAACGAAAGGGTCATTATTCTGTTTAAAATGTTACAAAATATATAAAATGCACAAAAGTTCATAATAGTTTTCATTTTTTATTCTTTATCCAAAAAGCTTTTTTCAGAGTCACTCAATCGCAAAAAAGGTTATTATTAAGAAGTCCATGCTTTTACAGACTCGAATGTTGTTGACAACTCTTAATGTTGAATAAACTGTCTTAAAAACTGTGTTTGAAAACTTAAATTTTTTTCTAAATTTTAATTAAATTTTGTTTAAATAAAATTAATTAAATTTTATTACATACATATTTCAAGTTTAGACTCAATAAACGTTTATTAGTGCAAAAAGATACTTTTTTCTCTATGTAATGTCTTTCAAAACGCTATAACTTATGTTTTTTTGAAGATAAATACTTTTTTAAATGCTTTGTTTCTTTTTAGAAAATACATATACATGAAAAGTTTGAATAAATTTAGTTATTTAAAACTCAAGTTATAGCAGAAAATAGTACTTTTATGCCTTCCACACGGGTCCGTGCGCACCGCCTATATTTTTAATGCTATGCAATGGTAACTCGATGTATGAAAAGTTAGCATTAAAAACGACATAGCTTCTAAACGGGTCAAAATTAAATAAAAAAATTTAACGGCATTCAATTTCTTTTATCATATTTTAATTTTTGAATATTTTTTTATAAATATTAATAAGGTTTGAAAAATCGACCGGCATTGCTAACATAGCGTACACGGCACGCTACAATAGTCCCCTCGCAGATGGCGGAGCCAATGAGTAATGAAAAAAATTATTATTAAATTATAAACGAAAATGACTGAGAATGGAAATAAGTCCTACAGCAGAAAATAAAAATAAATAATAATATTTCATTCTGCAAATCTAACTCGACGCTGTAGTGGCTGCGTAATAATATTACAATTTTTTAATGGCTTAGGACGAACTGTATATTTTTAAATGTGAGCCAACTTAACACGATCACGCGCCACTGCAGCAACCTCGTCATTGGACATCCTAATTTTTACAATTTTGTCATTAAAATCAATAACCTCATAAGGACCTTGATAAGGCGATTCGAGTGGGCGACGCACACGGTCAATTCTAACAAACACAAAATCACCCTTATTTAAAATAATACCATGTAATAATCGATCAGGTGTATGATGAAGCCCTTTAGATAATGAAGAAAAATCAATGTCCGACATACACTTAGATAACCGTAAAACTAACTCAGGCATCCTCAACGCAGAGCGCGCTGTGGAAGGAGTAAAAAATGTGTGAGGCATAAGAGGCGAGGCGCCAGTGACAGCTGTAAAAGGACAAATACCATGTTCATTTGGCAAACAACGAAGTGCTAGTAAAACAGAGGGCAATGCGATCAACCAATCATCTTGTCGAGTCTTAAGAGCATTCTTTAGTGTGCGATGAAATCGTTCGATCATACCGTTTGATTGAGGGTGATAAGCTGTTGTTCGTAAACGATGAAAACCAATCAATGAGGAGAGATGACTCATGAGTTCTGACTCAAATTGGCGTCCCCGGTCCGTTACAAGATGGAGCGGCACGCCAAAACGAGAAACCCACGCAGTCAAAAAGACATCAGCAATAGATTCAGCTGTGATATTTGAAGCTGGTACTTCCTCAAACCATCGCGTTGCTCGGTCGATCATAGTGATCAGATATCGCTTCTCCGAGGGGTAAGGTGCAAGGGTGTCTTTTGAAGGCTTCAGAGGACCAACAATATCTATGTGAATTGTTTGGAACCTGTCGGAAGCTGGAAACTGCATGTGCTGGACTTTAGTTTTGTTGTGCTTGAAGACTTTCGATTGTTGGCAGTTGATACACTCTCGAACCCACTCTTTGATGTTTCTTCTCATGTCGGGCTAAAAGTATCGTTCAGTCACTAGTTGTGTAGTGCCTGTCACACCAGGATGCGACAAATTGTGCAACTGTCTGAAAATTGCCATACGATGTTCCAGAGGCACAAAGGGTCGAGGATATGGAAGAGTGGTATCACACCACAATAATTTCTTGTCTTCGATAGGAAAAGACTTCAATCTTTCTTTGTATTTTTCAATTTCTGCGTCATCCTTCTGTGCAAAACTGAGTGTGGACAAAGCTGGAAGCATCATCTCTAGTGAGCATGTAGTTTCTTCTGTCTCAGCACGAGAAAGCGCATCTGCCACGATATTTTCGGAACCACGTATGTACTCAAATGAGCAGACGTATTCCGAAATGAAGGACAGATGGCGTTGCTGGCGATCAGACTTCGGTGGAGTTTGGCTGTAGAAAGCATTCACTAGAGGTTTGTGATCTGTGAAAACGGTAACAGTACGACCCTCAATAACTGGCTTGAAGTGGACTACTGCAAGATAGACGGCTAAAAGTTCGCGGTCAAATGCAGAGTAGGAACGTTGAGGTGTAGAGAGACGTTTAGAGAAAAATGCCACTGGTCGAAGCTCGTTTCCAACAGACTGGTGCAAGGCTGCTCCAACAGCATAATTTGATGCATCAGTGACTAAATGGAATGTGTCTGATTTCGGATCAGTGAAGTGCAGATGGACCGCTTGACTGAGATTTTCTTTTAATTTCTCGAACGTTCTGCAATCATCGTTCGTCCATGATAACTTTACATTTTTACCATTGCACTTGGTGAGTAGTTGGTAGAGTGGTTCGGCTTTGTCAGCAAAAGAAGGTATGAAACGCCGATAGAACCCAATCATACCTAGGAAACGGCGCAAGGCAGCATAATCGATTGGCAATTGGTAATTATTAATTAATTCCATGTTATTTGCTAGGGGCACAATACCGTCGGGGCTAATAGAATACCCAAGAAAATCGACCTTAGATACAGCAAAAACGCACTTTTCTAAGGCTACATGCAATTTGTTCTCACACAAACGATTCATTACCGTTTCCAAATGCATTTTATGCTCATCTAAATTCGTAGAAGCTATTAGAATATCGTCAATGTAATAATAATAATAAAAAAATTCATTTATATAGCGCTAAGGAACGCAACAGAAGCGCTCTTTGTCAGGTTCTTAGTGGAAATTTATATTTATCATCTTATTCAGATTGTTGTTGTTGTTAAGACGATCACTCTCGATGAGCTGAGAGAACTCATTGAGAAAGTTTGTTGTGATTGGGCCAGGTGGTCTGTAAATTATTGTGAGGTTGATTGGGGATTTAGTCTTGATGATTTTGACTGTGAAGTGTTCGAATTCAGTGAATTTGGTCGTGGCGATACGTTGGCAGGTGACATCATTTGTGTGCACAAGTGCAATCCCACCACCTTTTCTTCCAGTCTCACGATGCTGATGGACTACTGAAAAACCTGGTGGACATAGGTCATTCTTGACTGCTGGTGGTGCGTCAGCTGAGATCCATGTCTCGGTGATGGCCATGATGGCAATGTGATGTTGAGAGATTGTGTCGAGAATTAGGGAAGCTTTGTTGGGTAGTGATTTTGGAGGAGGGCAGAGAGTCGTGTTGTTGCGAATTTCTAATAATTGATTAGGAGAATATTTCATTTTGGTGATGTGATGTTGAGCGATAATGACAATCGGTGAGGAATCGCAGGAATGGAGTATTTGTGAAATAAAATTAACTCGAGACGACTGAGAATAAATAAACCAAAGGAAATACTGCAAAAAAAGTTAGCTAAAGTTAATAAGTAAATAAAATATCCACTAAGAACGAGACAAAAATAAACACGCCATGTTTAAAGCATAGACGTGAGAGATAATGTACACAAAAACATATGGCAAATCGCGAAAGATAGAATCCATGAAACGCTGGAAAGTTTGCGGTGCATTGCAAAGCCCGAATGGCATACGCGTGAATTCGAATAAACCAAATGGTGTAATGATTGCGGTTTTCTTAGCATCTTCAGGGGCCATGGGTATGTGGAAATACGCTTTCACAACATCGAGCTTGCTGTAGATGTTTTTGCCATCAAAACGATCAATACAAGAGTTAATGTGCGGCAATGGGTAGCGATCCTTTTTGGTGATGGCGTTCAACTGGCGGAAATCACCGCAAGGTCGCCACGACTGGCCATCTTTTTTCAAAACTAAATGTAGCGGAGATGCCCAATCGCTTTTAGAAGGGCGCACAATACCGGCTGCTAACATAAAATCAAATTCTTTCTTCGCAATATCAAACTTATTTGGGGGGAGCTGACGCGCGCGTGCAAAAACAGGGCGTGCAGCACCTGTATCAATGGTATGCTGTGTAGAAACTGGATCATCAGAAATAGAATAGTCTATTTGTTGAGGCATAAAAACTTTAGGGTATCTTTCAAATAACAGGGAAATGAAATCCGGTAGGTTTTCTGGGAGCTTAACGCTACATGCAGTGTAATTTGGTACAAGTTTCGAAGTACATGGCGCTTTAAAACCTGTGTTGTTGTCGACAATTGTACGTTCAAAACAGTTTATGTTAATGTGAAATTTCGATAAAAAATCAACACCAATAATTGGCTTTGAAACGTCAGCCACGACAAAAACCCAAACAAATGATCTGCGTAATGATTTATTATTTATTTTTAAATGAGTTTGTCCATGTACTGCTATAGAACGACCATCAGCAGCTTTTAAATGAATATAAGATGGTGATAATAAACATGAGAGTGATTTTGAAATTGACAATGGGATTATAGATATTGATGAACCTGTATCAATTAAAAAATCTGAAGAAAATTTTGCAACCCTGAAAGCGGCCAACAATTGAGGAGCGCTACCAGATGCCGCAGATGCAGACTGCTCTGAATTATTTCGCGACCTCACTGGGGTTGAATCACGCGACTGGAGTGTTTTGCAACCAGATTTGTCTGGCCATTGACACCAATGGCGACACGTGCGCGCTTTAATGCCATAGAATATATGTTTTCTGCAAACCTTGGGCCGCTGGTTTTCAGCATATGAAGTTAATGTTTTTGTTATAAAGCTTGTTTTTGTTGTTGTTGCTTCTCTTCTTTTTGTTGACGCTCGATTGTTTAAATTTGATTCGCTGACGAAAGAAGTTGATTGGCTCTTTAGTAGAGGCAGTAGTTCGTCGGCGAGTCTTCCGAGGTCGTCCAGTCCCAATGCCTTTTGTGATGCGATGACGGGAGCGAGACTGGGCGGGAGAGCTTGTTGGAACCGGTGGCGGACCAATTCTTCTCCCACACCGACCTTTTTTGCCACTTTCGTCATTTGGAGGAGAAAGTGGGATGGTTTGCCGATGAGAGGTGTTTCCTGGAGAAAGGATTCGAATAGTTCACTTTTACTCAACTCGTGGAAACTCTTGACAGCGTCCTTCAGCATGTCATAGTCGCCAGCATGGAGTATTTTCTCGTCCAGGTTGGTCACCGTCTCAATTGGCAAGTTTGCCAATGCGTGGTAGAATTTTGTAGTAGAAGTCGAGATACCCACTATGTTGAATTGGGCTTCGAGTATCACAAACCACGTGGCAGGATTTGTTTTTATAAATGGCGGTGCTTTCACAGATACTGCAGCGCTTGCCATGTTGTTGTCCTCTTTATGCGGTTGAACTGCGGCAGTCTCTGTAACTTCTCCAAGAATGAGATGTTGTTGTTGGAAATGTTGTTGGAGAGTCCACGAGGTTGAAACGTCGGGGTCACCAATTGAAGCGTATCGTATTGAAATATGGAAGAGAGAGAGTTTATTAATCCAAAGGCTCCTTATATACAGTACGAGACAAAGGGGACTAAGGAGTGGCCGTGTGTACATAGCGTACACGGCACGCTACACACTCACTCACTCATTCACTCATTCACTCACTCACTCACTTACTCACTCACTCACTCACTCACTCACTCACTCACTCACTCACTCACTCACTCACTCACTCACTCACTCACTCACTCACTCACTCACTCACTCACTCACTCACTCACTCACTCACTCACTCACTCACTCACTCACTCCCTCACTCACTCACTCCCTCACTCCCTCACTCATTCACTCACTCACTCACTTACTCACTCACTCACTCCCACACTCACTCACTCACTCACTCACTCACTCACTCACTCACTCCCTCACTCATTCACTCATTCACTCACTCACTCACTCACTCACTCACTCATTCAACTCAACTATGCCAACATTACATAAAAAAACAACACTTGCAAACATCACTTGTAAACACACTCAAACTAAACCACGATCACCACAACAGCACAATAATAGCAACAACAGCACCACAACAGCACCACCACGACACTTGCAGGCTTGTCTCAGAAGGACCTCAGCAGGATGTTTCCAACACCGCCTTCAGCTGACAACCCGTGCAGTGAGGCCTCCCCTCTCATGCACTCCACTGAGCACGACGCTCACCACCCTGACTACTCCCTGCAGCAGCACCAACACTTCGCCTTCCATGCCTACATCAGAGACGAGCTTGGTGCCGTCTCTTCCAGCCTAGCTTCACTCAAAAAGGTAGCTTCAATTCATTAGCGTTGTTTTCTTATTAAGGCTTATACTCGTTGCTTGCTTCACGGTGAGTTGGAATGTCTTTGAAATGTCATTGCTGGTGAACTCCTAGGTTTCAATGCTTAAGTGGCCACTAATAATTCTTGCGTGCTGGCCATCACAATTCCACCTTATAAAGCCTACTTTCACTTACTAGCTCTAACAATGCCATGCCTCCAAGGAAACCCCAACAATCCACCACACAATCCACCACACAATCCACCACACAATCCACCACACCACCACTACACAATCCACCACACCACCACCGCCACACCACCACCACCGCCACACCACCGCCACACCACACCACCACCATACCACCACCACCACACCACCACCATACCACCACCACCACACCACCACCATACCACCACCATCACACCACACCACCATCACACCATCACACCACACCACCATCACACCACACACCACCACACCACAACCAAACAACCACCACACCACTACCACACCACCACACCACCTGACAGAACTGCAGCAGCCTCTTCAAGCACCCCATCCTCACCCGCCTGCCTGCCTCTGCCCACAACAAGTCCATCAAACTGCACTCCATCCAGCCCCCTCCCCATCCCCTCGTCTACCAACCTACCATGTCTTCGTCATCATTATCAGCACTACCCACCTCTTCGTCGTCGTCTTCACTTGCGTCATCACTTGTTGCATTAAGTTCTCAAAAGACTTGCAAGAGCACTCCTCTGCCTGCAGCCTCCAAGTGAGATCTTTGTGTGTATGCCCTCTTGTGTGTATGCCCTCTTGTGTGTATGCCCTCTTGTGTGTATGCCCTCTGTGTGTATGCCCTCTGTGTGTATGCCCTCTGTGTGTATGCCCTCTGTGTGTATGCCCTCTTGTGTGTATGCCCTCTGTGTGTATGCCCTCTGTGTGTATTCCCTCTTGTGTGTATGCCCTCTTGTGTGTATGCCCTCTGTGTGTATGCCCTCTGTGTGTATGCCTTCTTGTGTGTATGCCCTCTGTGTGTATGCCCTCTTGTGTGTACACCCTCTTGTGTGTATACCCTCTGTGTGTATGCCCTCTTGTGTGTATGCCCTCTTGTGTGTATGCCCTCTTGTGTGTACACCCTCTTGTGTGTATACCCTCTTGTGTGTATACCCTCTGTGTGTACACCCTCTTGTGTGTATGCCCTCTTGTGTGTATGCCCTCTGTGTGTATGCCCTCTGTGTGTATGCCCTCTGTGTGTATACCCTCTGTGTGTACACCCTCTGTGTGTACACCCTCTGTGTGTATGCCCTCTTGTGTGTATGCCCTCTTGTGTGTATACCCTCTTGTGTGTATGCCCTCTTGTGTGTATGCCCTCTGTGTGTATGCCCTCTGTGTGTATGCCCTCTGTGTGTATACCCTCTGTGTGTACACCCTCTGTGTGTATGCCCTCTTGTGTGTATGCCCTCTTGTGTGTATACCCTCTTGTGTGTATGCCCTCTTGTGTGTATGCCCTCTGTGTGTATACCCTCTGTGTGTATGCCCTCTGTGTGTATGCCCTCTGTGTGTATGCCCTCTGTGTGTATGCCCTCTTGTGTGTATGCCCTCTTGTGTGTATGCCCTCTTGTGTGTATGTCCTCTGTGTGTACACCCTCTTGTGTGTATGCCCTCTGTGTGTATGCCCTCTGTGTGTATGCCCTCTGTGTGTATGCCCTCTTGTGTGTATGCCCTCTTGTGTGTATGCCCTCTGTGTGTACACCCTCTTGTGTGTATGCCCTCTGTGTGTATGCCCTCTGTGTGTATGCCCTCTGTGTGTATGCCCTCTGTGTGTATGCCCTCTTGTGTGTATGCCCTCTTGTGTGTATGCCCTCTTGTGTGTATACCCTCTGTGTGTACACCCTCTTGTGTGTATGCCCTATGTGTGTATGCCCTCTTGTGTTTATACCCTCTGTGTGTATGCCCTCTTGTGTGTATGTCCTCTGTGTGTATGCCCTCTGTGTGTATACCCTCTGTGTGTATACCCTCTGTGTGTATGCCCTCTTGTGTGTATGTCCTCTGTGTGTATGCCCTCTGTGTGTATACCCTCTGTGTGTATACCCTCTGTGTGTATGCCCTCTTGTGTATGCCCTCTTGTGTGTATACTCAGCATCGCCAGTCGACATTTCAAACATTATTATCAACAATACTAGAATATTAAAATTTTAAATTACTTTTTACAATTTTTAAACAGTTTAAATTAAAAGAACATTTGACTCGTTTTGAAGTGCTCAACACTTTTTCTTTTCTTGCAGCTTTTTATTTTTCAAATCATCACAACTGATTGTCATATGTTTGATATACTGGTTCAGTATATTCCATTTTGAAAATAGTTTTTCTGAGTTAGTTCGGATTAGAATGAATTTGAACTAAAAGATTTAAAGCGTGTCTAACTAGTAGATCTCAGAGTAAGAGCGTAAGAGCTGGACTTTAAAATTCAAATGTTCTGTAAACTTAAATTTTTATAACACTAATAAATTAATTAGGAAGTTATTTATTTCATGAAGGACAATAATTTATGTTATATTCGAAAGATTATAAAGTTTTATTTCATACAAATTTTGAAGCATAAATAATTATTTTTAAGATTTTGAGTGGGTTTTAACACAAATTTTTTTTTGGAAAGTTTATTTTGAGATACATAAATGATAATTTTGATTTTTAAAGTTTGTTAAAAGCGATGAATTCATTGATTTAATAATTAAATAAATGAACATGCATACGATAATAACTCCCACTTATTTCAGTTCTCTCGGCGACAGCTCTCACAATTGTCCACAAGATTCAGGGCAACTAAAATATATGCAATATCAACAACAGTTAAACATTCGCAACAACAAAAACTCAACACTCATTCAACAACAACAACAACAGAGCATGATCAACATGATGAACCAAAACAATCAGCCACAACAATTTCAACAACAACAACAACACAGTTTACAAAGCTCACAACAACAACAACAGCAACATCTGCCCCAACAAAACTCACAGCTAAACCAACCTCAGCACTTGCAACACCAACAACAACAACACCAACAACACCAACACCAACAACAACACCAACAACAACACCAACAACAACACCAACAACAACAACAACACCAACAACAACAACGCACACCTCCGAACTACGAGCTGATGTCGCCTCCTTCGAACGCGAGCAGTTCCTTCAACAAACAACTGCACTCCGTCGACCCGAACAACAACAACTCCGCATGCGGCCATGAGGTACCTCTTTCCTTCCCTCTTCTTCTTCTTCATTACTCTCTCACCTTGAAGCTCGTTCGCGTTTGCGACACGTTAATTTTATCTTTTTGTATTTTATTGTATTTTATTGTATTTTATTGTATTTTATTGTAATGTATTTTATTTTATTGTATGTATTGTATTGTATGTATTGTATTGTATTGCATTGCGTTGTATTGTATTTTTCTGTATTTTATTGTGTTTTTTTATTGTATTGTATTTTATTGTTTTGTACTGTATTGTATTTTATTGTATTGTATTTTTCTGTTTTGTATTTTTTTTATATCATCGTTTTCTGTTCTGTATTTTTAATATTATAAATAGTATTATATATAATTTCAATAATAATGGTTAATATAGATTAGCTGAGATCATCCCAATAATAAGCGTGAATAACCACCATTTATAA
The DNA here is from genome assembly GCA_943735955.1 of Piscicola geometra. Taxonomy (NCBI): domain Eukaryota; kingdom Metazoa; phylum Annelida; class Clitellata; order Hirudinida; family Piscicolidae; genus Piscicola; species Piscicola geometra. The sequence goes on along the minus strand of CALSEQ010000009.1, from coordinate 10,962 downwards.
ACTTTAATCATAATTACCTTGCAGGGCTCGCGCTGAGCCTACATTTTTAGGGTCAAATTTGTAAAAAAAAGTCCCATGTATTATGCGCACTTTTATATTTTATTTAACTCACCTTGAATAAGCACCTAGTCGGCTTTTAATCAATAAACCCCCCACATAGAAAATGTCTTCTTCGTTTTATAATTATTCAAAAAAAAATTAAGTGAGCATTAAATGTGCATTTAAGGCAATGAAGAAACCCATTTTTTAATATCTTTAATCTAAGGCGACTTTAATGACCTAACGGCATTACAAAGTATACAATATAAGTATATTGGCTTATATAGATTGATCGAGTCTGCACGTAGATGACCGGATTGAAACACGAGGCTAATTTAGATTGGCTCAGATTCAATAACAACTTGTTCCCACAAGATCCCTTCAGACAAAGAAACATCTAAAAAAATGTCACAATTGAATTTGGAAAAAATGCAACAAAATTCATTGGGGCCAATCAGGATTCTTTCAGGCAAATTTTGAGAAAGGTGGCCCTCGACAGCGCGAGCCCTGCCTTGTCACTGTGATCTTTATACATCAGATGTAGTTGCCTCAAGTAGTATAATTTAACATGCTCATCTAATTAAAGGTGAATAATTTTATCAAAAAAATGCATCATTCTTTTAATAACAACCACCCGCATTAAAATATAATTCTACAAACTACTTGAAGCTACCACTACTCAATATGCCACCACCACCAATACCATCTCACTCACCGCTGCAACCAACAAACCATCACAACCATCACACTTCAATATAGTGCAGCATTTTAAAAATCTGGAAAAATTTTATAGTCAGTATTATTTGTATTCAAAGTATAGATAAATTAATAAAAATATATTTTTTAGTTTATCATGTTTAAAAAGTTAGTTTGTTAATTTAGGAATTTTTATTTTATAGAGTTTAAAATGGTAGGGTACGATACAAATTTTCAATTATACTGTAGCGTGCCGTGTACGCTATGTGCACACGGCCACTCCTTAGTCCCCTTTGTCTCTTACTGTATATAAGGAGCCTTTGGATTAATAAACGCTCTCTCTCTTCCATATTTCAATACGATACGCTACAATACATAAATGACTTTAAAGTTTTAATGCAATATTAATACCTTATGCTTTTACCATGACTTTAGAATTCACTAATTTTTTCAGTTACGAAAATTTTATTTTGTTTTAGGCGTGTAAAATTTCACTTTTGAGCTCCTAAAAACGTGAAACTGTCTTCCAATGGCATACTCATTATGTACAATGAATCCCTTCAAGTTCTTAATTCAGTTTAAATCAGGAGGTCTTGCTGGCTCGCCAGAGTAATAATCTAATTTTTTCTCTTTAAAAATAACTTCATTGACACTTGAGAAACATGAATAGATGCTTTTTCTTGTTGGTATAGAACATTTTTCTCATGAAAGTGACTTGAAAAGGGTTTCAAGTATTTTTCGATTATAGTAATGCATTTATTTGAGTAAACACGCCCATTTATAAGTGCAATTTCTCTTTTAAATAATGATGAAAAAGCTGTAAAATGAATGACTGTTCCTCCACCAGATCGACGTATGTGTCAGACCAATAATACCGCTCATTTTCAGGACTAGTTAAATTTATTTTCATCAGAAAATATTACACAGTTCCATTTATCTCTAAAATCCACATGATTTTTGTCCATTCTAATCTTGCATGACATGAATTTTTTTCAATGCAAAGATTGCTGTCTCTATGCATATTTGAAAAACTTTTTCCCGATTTTTTATATCTTTCACACACTGCAGTCGAATTGAAGATCGTTTTCGTCACTTTGGCGCTGATTTTTCTTTTGCAGCTTCCCTCACCAATCTTGAGATTCGTCTTTGCCAAATCTTTTTGGTCTTCCTGTTTTTTTATAGTATCATTTTTTTTGGATCTTTTAAAATTAAATTTGTACTAAATTTTACTCAATTTGTCAGTAATAATAATCAACAAATAAATAATCAACAAGTCAGCAATTTGCTTAATTATCAGATTTTAATAACAAAATGTTAAATAGTTTTTTTATCTTTTCCCATTATTTACATAATTACAACTTTTGTAAATAATTCACTAATTGTTAGTTTATATATAAAATAAAAGTAAGAAAAAAAGATGGCATTTAAATTTTGTTTGTTTAAAAGCAGACGACACAAAAACTGTAGTCTTTTTGTTTTAATCCCTCTGAACAATAAAAAAAGAACTAATGAATAATTTTTGTAAATTTGAATCGTATGCATTTTAAATTGAAAAAATAAAATGTGGAATTGTAAATTAAAAAAACTGTTGTTCCTATTATTTTGAGTTGCACTGTATCACAATACAACACACCACCACAACCAATCCTCACAACACACCACCACAACCAATCCTCACAACACACCACCACAACCAATCCTCACAACACACCACCACAATCAAAAGCACCAACCCACAACACAACCAAACACACCACAAACCAACACACACCACCACACAACAGGGAGTGAGCGGCTTGAGTCTGAACATAGCACTCTCTGACTCGATGCTGAACATCTTCAAGGACCAGAACTTCGACAGCTGCACCTTGTGCGCCTGCAACCGCAACATCGAAGGCAGTGACATCCACATGTACCTCTCGCCTGCCGCCTCCGTTGCAGACTCCACTGACGACCAGTTCCGCTGCACCTGTGCCTTCAGCGCCATCATCAACCGCCGGTCGGTCGGTGTGGTTGTGGTTAGTTTGGTGTTGTGGTGGTGTATCGGGGGCCTTGGGTGAGTTAGTGCTATGATAGCATAAAGTGGGGGAATGATGGTGGTGAAAAAGTTTAAATTTTAGTTCAAGTTTAAGGGAAAGACAGTAGATTGATCGGTTGACTATACGAAGTTTTGTGTGGTCATTATACATTGCATTGTATGAGTCAACAAGATGATGCTATTACAACACCATCTTCATGCACAGGTATGGCCACAACTCTGGTCTCTTCTACGAAGACGAGGTTGACATCACAGGCCACTACCACGATAGATTCGACAACACTCACAAAACTCCCCTCCTAAAACTCAACAACAACCCACCTGATAACAACAAAATCGACAATATTAGCAATGATATTAGCAACCTAAACAACAACAGCCTCATCAACAATGGCTCTTATTCATTCAACAACAATTCAAACAACAACACCAGCAATAACAACAGTAACAACAACAACACCATTACCATCACCAACAACAACAACAACAGCAACAACAACAACAACAACAGCAACACTCTTTTCAACAACGGCGACATCTCGTCTGAAGTGTTTTCACTCTTCAGGGAGCAGTTCTCAGCGCAGTTTCCCGCGCCCTACATCGTCTCCAACTACAACCAGCAGGCAGACGTCAACAAGTTCAGCAACGATGATGATGACGTCAATGAACTCGAAATGAGAGGTATGCATCGTCATCAACATTACCACTTCAATCATCCTCACCATAACTAACATAATAATAATAATAATAATAATAATAATAATAATAATTATCATCATCATCATCATCATCATCATTATTATTATTATTATCATCATCATTAACAACACAATCATCATTAACATCATCATTATCATCATCTTCATTTCTATCATTCATATTATGACGAGCATTATTATAGTGGCGTATAACTCGAACGGGCTTCCAGGCCACTTAGGCTGCATATTTTCGTTTGCGCCTTTGGTTACTAGGGTATTGGTTGCACTTGAACCTAGGACCTTTTATCATTGGTCAAAGCCGAGAGTCTTTGCCGACTCAGCTACCCGTTCACCCGTTCATATTATCCTTAACTTAAGAATAAAGCTCTTGAATAATATAATAATACCGTAAAATATCGATATATGCGCACACTTTTAAATATTTCTTTTTTTTAAATCCGAAAACATTATTTTCGGTCTTATTACCACTGGTAGACATTCTAGTTTTTCAAGTTTATGTCCGAACTAAGGGCTCAACAAAATAAATTTAAAAGAAAATTGTCAAAACATTTTTACGGTAATAATAATGAACTGCATTAATGTAGTGGCTACTCGTTCACGCAATATAAACCAACCTAATGAGGAGCACTACTAGGTCCATCCTGTCCATCACGCTTGCAGACTGCAGTCAAGTGTGCCATTCAGCCCTCGGTCTCAGCAGACCTTCAAAGGCAGGCAAGCAGTCCTCGGAACTCCTGTGTGTTCACAAGTGGTCCTTCTACCAAGGTGCTTGTTGTCCTGTGGTCGCCATCATCATGAAATACTTGTTGAGGCTTTACCACTATAACTACCACTATCAACAATTATCACTAGCAGCAACATCACCTACCAGCATCCTCCATCACGACAGCTTCAGCTCCGCTAGCTTCAAACTCGCGCGAAGTGGTTCGTTTGTTGAAGAAGATGCAGCCGCTCCTGCAGGACGCCATCCAGAAGAGACGCACCACTCGCACATGGGAGTCAGTTTACACCATCTCAGGCCCCCTCACTTGGAAGGACTTCCACTTGCTGGCTGGAAGAGGTTGTTGCTTGTTTGTGTGTGCCAGCACTGTAACTACCTCCACTGCAGTACCACAACTAACACCACTGCAGTACCACAACTAACACCAGCACCATTGCACCACCAGAACTACCACTGTAACTACTACTGCAACTCCACCACTGCACTATCACCACAACCACTACTACCACCACTGCACAGGATCGAGGGAAACTTCGGAGCCCAAGTCTCTTCCCTGCCTGTTGGTGGGCCATGAGAAACAGTGGCTCAACATAGCCCCTCACTCCGTCAGACATTGGGTTCGTGCCAGCTGCTTGCCTGCTTGTGCTTGCTTGGTGCCTGCTTGTGCTTGCTTGGTGCTTGCTTGTGCCTGCTTGGTGCCTGCTTGTGCTTGCTTGGTGCCTGCTTGGTGCTCGCTTGGTGCCTGCTTGTGCTTGCTTGGTGCCTGCTTGTGCTTGCTTGGTGCCTGCTTGGTGCCTGCTTGTGCCTGCTTGTGCTTGCTTGGTGCCTGCTTGGTGCCTGCTTGTGCCTGCTTGTGCTTGCTTGTGCCTGCTTGTGCTTGCTTGGTGCCTGCTTGTGCCTGCTTGGTGCCTGCTTGGTGCCTGCTTGTGCTTGCTTGGTGCCTGCTTGGTGCCTGCTAGTGCCTGCTTGTGCTTGCTTGGTGCCTGCTTGGTGCCTGCTTGTGCCTGCTTGTGCTTGCTTGGTGCCTGCTTGTGCTTGCTTGGTGCCTGCTTGTGCTTGCTTGTGCTTGCTTGGTGCTTGCTTGTGCTTGCTTGCTTGGTTATTTATTTTGCATAGTTTTGCTTTCTAAGTGTCGTTTTTATAGAATAAGCACTCGATCAATTAAAAGGATAACAAGTTCTAAAGTAAAAGTCATTTTCATCAAAAACAACAACAACAACAGGACAGCATGATGCTAGGTCCTCTGGGTGAAGCGAAGGACGTCCTCTACTTGGCGATTGCACCCGACAACGACCTGGTCATCAGCCAAGCCTCCCTCTTCCTCGCTCAGCTGGCCAGCGTGTACGAGCAGTGCCGCCTGGGCAAGCATCGGCCCTTGAGCGACAAACTTCGGGATGGCATCATGAGGGTGAACAGGAAGTCCGATGAGATGCTGCCTGACGAAGTGGACGACCAGTGGTTCAGGGAGATTGGTGCGTTGGTGATGGAGTGTTGGTGCGTTGGTGGGTAGTGCGTAGGCTGTTTCATTATCAATAAGTTCTCGGTCGTTTGTAACTAGGTCTAAGGTGCGAATAATAATAATAATAATAATAAGATGCCTGAATCATTCTTGCTTTCTCCTCACAGGTGACTCCTCCACTGCTGCCAAATTAAGACTTTACGCTAAAATCTGCTGCAAATTACTAGGTTCGTTGTGTATCCACTAATCGCTTCAAGTTTTCAACCCATCAACAAACCAAACCAACCCCG
>CALSEQ010000008.1:0-38366 GCA_943735955.1 Piscicola geometra | reverse complement strand
CGAGTGAGATGAACACGAGATGAACACGAGATGAACACGAGATGAACACGAGATGAACACGAGATGAACACGAGATGAACACGAGATGAACACGAGATGAACACGAGATGAACACGAGATGAACACGAGATGAACACGAGATGAACACGAGATGAACACGAGATGAACACGAGATGAACACGAGATGAACACGAGATGAACACGAGATGAACACGAGATGAACACGAGATGAACACGAGATGAACACGAGATGAACACGAGATGAACACGAGATGAACACGAGATGAACACGAGATGAACACGAGATGAACACGAGATGAACACGAGATGAACACGAGATGAACACGAGATGAACACGAGATGAACACGAGATGAACACGAGATGAACACGAGATGAACACGAGATGAACACGAGATGAACACGAGATGAACACGAGATGAACACGAGATGAACACGAGATGAACACGAGATGAACACGAGATGAACACGAGATGAACACGAGATGAACACGAGATGAACACGAGATGAACACGAGATGAACACGAGATGAACACGAGATGAACACGAGATGAACACGAGATGAACACGAGATGAACACGAGATGAACACGAGATGAACACGAGATGAACACGAGATGAACACGAGATGAACACGAGATGAACACGAGATGAACACGAGATGAACACGAGATGAACACGAGATGAACACGAGATGAACACGAGATGAACACGAGATGAACACGAGATGAACACGAGATGAACACGAGATGAACACGAGATGAACACGAGATGAACACGAGATGAACACGAGATGAACACGAGATGAACACGAGATGAACACGAGATGAACACGAGATGAACACGAGATGAACACGAGATGAACACGAGATGAACACGAGATGAACACGAGATGAACACGAGATGAACACGAGATGAACACGAGATGAACACGAGATGAACACGAGATGAACACGAGATGAACACGAGATGAACACGAGATGAACACGAGATGAACACGAGATGAACACGAGATGAACACGAGATGAACACGAGATGAACACGAGATGAACACGAGATGAACACGAGATGAACACGAGATGAACACGAGATGAACACGAGATGAACACGAGATGAACACGAGATGAACACGAGATGAACACGAGATGAACACGAGATGAACACGAGATGAACACGAGATGAACACGAGATGAACACGAGATGAACACGAGATGAACACGAGATGAACACGAGATGAACACGAGATGAACACGAGATGAACACGAGATGAACACGAGATGAACACGAGATGAACACGAGATGAACACGAGATGAACACGAGATGAACACGAGATGAACACGAGATGAACACGAGATGAACACGAGATGAACACGAGATGAACACGAGATGAACACGAGATGAACACGAGATGAACACGAGATGAACACGAGATGAACACGAGATGAACACGAGATGAACACGAGATGAACACGAGATGAACACGAGATGAACACGAGATGAACACGAGATGAACACGAGATGAACACGAGATGAACACGAGATGAACACGAGATGAACACGAGATGAACACGAGATGAACACGAGATGAACACGAGATGAACACGAGATGAACACGAGATGAACACGAGATGAACACGAGATGAACACGAGATGAACACGAGATGAACACGAGATGAACACGAGATGAACACGAGATGAACACGAGATGAACACGAGATGAACACGAGATGAACACGAGATGAACACGAGATGAACACGAGATGAACACGAGATGAACACGAGATGAACACGAGATGAACACGAGATGAACACGAGATGAACACGAGATGAACACGAGATGAACACGAGATGAACACGAGATGAACACGAGATGAACACGAGATGAACACGAGATGAACACGAGATGAACACGAGATGAACACGAGATGAACACGAGATGAACACGAGATGAACACGAGATGAACACGAGATGAACACGAGATGAACACGAGATGAACACGAGATGAACACGAGATGAACACGAGATGAACACGAGATGAACACGAGATGAACACGAGATGAACACGAGATGAACACGAGATGAACACGAGATGAACACGAGATGAACACGAGATGAACACGAGATGAACACGAGATGAACACGAGATGAACACGAGATGAACACGAGATGAACACGAGATGAACACGAGATGAACACGAGATGAACACGAGATGAACACGAGATGAACACGAGATGAACACGAGATGAACACGAGATGAACACGAGATGAACACGAGATGAACACGAGATGAACACGAGATGAACACGAGATGAACACGAGATGAACACGAGATGAACACGAGATGAACACGAGATGAACACGAGATGAACACGAGATGAACACGAGATGAACACGAGATGAACACGAGATGAACACGAGATGAACACGAGATGAACACGAGATGAACACGAGATGAACACGAGATGAACACGAGATGAACACGAGATGAACACGAGATGAACACGAGATGAACACGAGATGAACACGAGATGAACACGAGATGAACACGAGATGAACACGAGATGAACACGAGATGAACACGAGATGAACACGAGATGAACACGAGATGAACACGAGATGAACACGAGATGAACACGAGATGAACACGAGATGAACACGAGATGAACACGAGATGAACACGAGATGAACACGAGATGAACACGAGATGAACACGAGATGAACACGAGATGAACACGAGATGAACACGAGATGAACACGAGATGAACACGAGATGAACACGAGATGAACACGAGATGAACACGAGATGAACACGAGATGAACACGAGATGAACACGAGATGAACACGAGATGAACACGAGATGAACACGAGATGAACACGAGATGAACACGAGATGAACACGAGATGAACACGAGATGAACACGAGATGAACACGAGATGAACACGAGATGAACACGAGATGAACACGAGATGAACACGAGATGAACACGAGATGAACACGAGATGAACACGAGATGAACACGAGATGAACACGAGATGAACACGAGATGAACACGAGATGAACACGAGATGAACACGAGATGAACACGAGATGAACACGAGATGAACACGAGATGAACACGAGATGAACACGAGATGAACACGAGATGAACACGAGATGAACACGAGATGAACACGAGATGAACACGAGATGAACACGAGATGAACACGAGATGAACACGAGATGAACACGAGATGAACACGAGATGAACACGAGATGAACACGAGATGAACACGAGATGAACACGAGATGAACACGAGATGAACACGAGATGAACACGAGATGAACACGAGATGAACACGAGATGAACACGAGATGAACACGAGATGAACACGAGATGAACACGAGATGAACACGAGATGAACACGAGATGAACACGAGATGAACACGAGATGAACACGAGATGAACACGAGATGAACACGAGATGAACACGAGATGAACACGAGATGAACACGAGATGAACACGAGATGAACACGAGATGAACACGAGATGAACACGAGATGAACACGAGATGAACACGAGATGAACACGAGATGAACACGAGATGAACACGAGATGAACACGAGATGAACACGAGATGAACACGAGATGAACACGAGATGAACACGAGATGAACACGAGATGAACACGAGATGAACACGAGATGAACACGAGATGAACACGAGATGAACACGAGATGAACACGAGATGAACACGAGATGAACACGAGATGAACACGAGATGAACACGAGATGAACACGAGATGAACACGAGATGAACACGAGATGAACACGAGATGAACACGAGATGAACACGAGATGAACACGAGATGAACACGAGATGAACACGAGATGAACACGAGATGAACACGAGATGAACACGAGATGAACACGAGATGAACACGAGATGAACACGAGATGAACACGAGATGAACACGAGATGAACACGAGATGAACACGAGATGAACACGAGATGAACACGAGATGAACACGAGATGAACACGAGATGAACACGAGATGAACACGAGATGAACACGAGATGAACACGAGATGAACACGAGATGAACACGAGATGAACACGAGATGAACACGAGATGAACACGAGATGAACACGAGATGAACACGAGATGAACACGAGATGAACACGAGATGAACACGAGATGAACACGAGATGAACACGAGATGAACACGAGATGAACACGAGATGAACACGAGATGAACACGAGATGAACACGAGATGAACACGAGATGAACACGAGATGAACACGAGATGAACACGAGATGAACACGAGATGAACACGAGATGAACACGAGATGAACACGAGATGAACACGAGATGAACACGAGATGAACACGAGATGAACACGAGATGAACACGAGATGAACACGAGATGAACACGAGATGAACACGAGATGAACACGAGATGAACACGAGATGAACACGAGATGAACACGAGATGAACACGAGATGAACACGAGATGAACACGAGATGAACACGAGATGAACACGAGATGAACACGAGATGAACACGAGATGAACACGAGATGAACACGAGATGAACACGAGATGAACACGAGATGAACACGAGATGAACACGAGATGAACACGAGATGAACACGAGATGAACACGAGATGAACACGAGATGAACACGAGATGAACACGAGATGAACACGAGATGAACACGAGATGAACACGAGATGAACACGAGATGAACACGAGATGAACACGAGATGAACACGAGATGAACACGAGATGAACACGAGATGAACACGAGATGAACACGAGATGAACACGAGATGAACACGAGATGAACACGAGATGAACACGAGATGAACACGAGATGAACACGAGATGAACACGAGATGAACACGAGATGAACACGAGATGAACACGAGATGAACACGAGATGAACACGAGATGAACACGAGATGAACACGAGATGAACACGAGATGAACACGAGATGAACACGAGATGAACACGAGATGAACACGAGATGAACACGAGATGAACACGAGATGAACACGAGATGAACACGAGATGAACACGAGATGAACACGAGATGAACACGAGATGAACACGAGATGAACACGAGATGAACACGAGATGAACACGAGATGAACACGAGATGAACACGAGATGAACACGAGATGAACACGAGATGAACACGAGATGAACACGAGATGAACACGAGATGAACACGAGATGAACACGAGATGAACACGAGATGAACACGAGATGAACACGAGATGAACACGAGATGAACACGAGATGAACACGAGATGAACACGAGATGAACACGAGATGAACACGAGATGAACACGAGATGAACACGAGATGAACACGAGATGAACACGAGATGAACACGAGATGAACACGAGATGAACACGAGATGAACACGAGATGAACACGAGATGAACACGAGATGAACACGAGATGAACACGAGATGAACACGAGATGAACACGAGATGAACACGAGATGAACACGAGATGAACACGAGATGAACACGAGATGAACACGAGATGAACACGAGATGAACACGAGATGAACACGAGATGAACACGAGATGAACACGAGATGAACACGAGATGAACACGAGATGAACACGAGATGAACACGAGATGAACACGAGATGAACACGAGATGAACACGAGATGAACACGAGATGAACACGAGATGAACACGAGATGAACACGAGATGAACACGAGATGAACACGAGATGAACACGAGATGAACACGAGATGAACACGAGATGAACACGAGATGAACACGAGATGAACACGAGATGAACACGAGATGAACACGAGATGAACACGAGATGAACACGAGATGAACACGAGATGAACACGAGATGAACACGAGATGAACACGAGATGAACACGAGATGAACACGAGATGAACACGAGATGAACACGAGATGAACACGAGATGAACACGAGATGAACACGAGATGAACACGAGATGAACACGAGATGAACACGAGATGAACACGAGATGAACACGAGATGAACACGAGATGAACACGAGATGAACACGAGATGAACACGAGATGAACACGAGATGAACACGAGATGAACACGAGATGAACACGAGATGAACACGAGATGAACACGAGATGAACACGAGATGAACACGAGATGAACACGAGATGAACACGAGATGAACACGAGATGAACACGAGATGAACACGAGATGAACACGAGATGAACACGAGATGAACACGAGATGAACACGAGATGAACACGAGATGAACACGAGATGAACACGAGATGAACACGAGATGAACACGAGATGAACACGAGATGAACACGAGATGAACACGAGATGAACACGAGATGAACACGAGATGAACACGAGATGAACACGAGATGAACACGAGATGAACACGAGATGAACACGAGATGAACACGAGATGAACACGAGATGAACACGAGATGAACACGAGATGAACACGAGATGAACACGAGATGAACACGAGATGAACACGAGATGAACACGAGATGAACACGAGATGAACACGAGATGAACACGAGATGAACACGAGATGAACACGAGATGAACACGAGATGAACACGAGATGAACACGAGATGAACACGAGATGAACACGAGATGAACACGAGATGAACACGAGATGAACACGAGATGAACACGAGATGAACACGAGATGAACACGAGATGAACACGAGATGAACACGAGATGAACACGAGATGAACACGAGATGAACACGAGATGAACACGAGATGAACACGAGATGAACACGAGATGAACACGAGATGAACACGAGATGAACACGAGATGAACACGAGATGAACACGAGATGAACACGAGATGAACACGAGATGAACACGAGATGAACACGAGATGAACACGAGATGAACACGAGATGAACACGAGATGAACACGAGATGAACACGAGATGAACACGAGATGAACACGAGATGAACACGAGATGAACACGAGATGAACACGAGATGAACACGAGATGAACACGAGATGAACACGAGATGAACACGAGATGAACACGAGATGAACACGAGATGAACACGAGATGAACACGAGATGAACACGAGATGAACACGAGATGAACACGAGATGAACACGAGATGAACACGAGATGAACACGAGATGAACACGAGATGAACACGAGATGAACACGAGATGAACACGAGATGAACACGAGATGAACACGAGATGAACACGAGATGAACACGAGATGAACACGAGATGAACACGAGATGAACACGAGATGAACACGAGATGAACACGAGATGAACACGAGATGAACACGAGATGAACACGAGATGAACACGAGATGAACACGAGATGAACACGAGATGAACACGAGATGAACACGAGATGAACACGAGATGAACACGAGATGAACACGAGATGAACACGAGATGAACACGAGATGAACACGAGATGAACACGAGATGAACACGAGATGAACACGAGATGAACACGAGATGAACACGAGATGAACACGAGATGAACACGAGATGAACACGAGATGAACACGAGATGAACACGAGATGAACACGAGATGAACACGAGATGAACACGAGATGAACACGAGATGAACACGAGATGAACACGAGATGAACACGAGATGAACACGAGATGAACACGAGATGAACACGAGATGAACACGAGATGAACACGAGATGAACACGAGATGAACACGAGATGAACACGAGATGAACACGAGATGAACACGAGATGAACACGAGATGAACACGAGATGAACACGAGATGAACACGAGATGAACACGAGATGAACACGAGATGAACACGAGATGAACACGAGATGAACACGAGATGAACACGAGATGAACACGAGATGAACACGAGATGAACACGAGATGAACACGAGATGAACACGAGATGAACACGAGATGAACACGAGATGAACACGAGATGAACACGAGATGAACACGAGATGAACACGAGATGAACACGAGATGAACACGAGATGAACACGAGATGAACACGAGATGAACACGAGATGAACACGAGATGAACACGAGATGAACACGAGATGAACACGAGATGAACACGAGATGAACACGAGATGAACACGAGATGAACACGAGATGAACACGAGATGAACACGAGATGAACACGAGATGAACACGAGATGAACACGAGATGAACACGAGATGAACACGAGATGAACACGAGATGAACACGAGATGAACACGAGATGAACACGAGATGAACACGAGATGAACACGAGATGAACACGAGATGAACACGAGATGAACACGAGATGAACACGAGATGAACACGAGATGAACACGAGATGAACACGAGATGAACACGAGATGAACACGAGATGAACACGAGATGAACACGAGATGAACACGAGATGAACACGAGATGAACACGAGATGAACACGAGATGAACACGAGATGAACACGAGATGAACACGAGATGAACACGAGATGAACACGAGATGAACACGAGATGAACACGAGATGAACACGAGATGAACACGAGATGAACACGAGATGAACACGAGATGAACACGAGATGAACACGAGATGAACACGAGATGAACACGAGATGAACACGAGATGAACACGAGATGAACACGAGATGAACACGAGATGAACACGAGATGAACACGAGATGAACACGAGATGAACACGAGATGAACACGAGATGAACACGAGATGAACACGAGATGAACACGAGATGAACACGAGATGAACACGAGATGAACACGAGATGAACACGAGATGAACACGAGATGAACACGAGATGAACACGAGATGAACACGAGATGAACACGAGATGAACACGAGATGAACACGAGATGAACACGAGATGAACACGAGATGAACACGAGATGAACACGAGATGAACACGAGATGAACACGAGATGAACACGAGATGAACACGAGATGAACACGAGATGAACACGAGATGAACACGAGATGAACACGAGATGAACACGAGATGAACACGAGATGAACACGAGATGAACACGAGATGAACACGAGATGAACACGAGATGAACACGAGATGAACACGAGATGAACACGAGATGAACACGAGATGAACACGAGATGAACACGAGATGAACACGAGATGAACACGAGATGAACACGAGATGAACACGAGATGAACACGAGATGAACACGAGATGAACACGAGATGAACACGAGATGAACACGAGATGAACACGAGATGAACACGAGATGAACACGAGATGAACACGAGATGAACACGAGATGAACACGAGATGAACACGAGATGAACACGAGATGAACACGAGATGAACACGAGATGAACACGAGATGAACACGAGATGAACACGAGATGAACACGAGATGAACACGAGATGAACACGAGATGAACACGAGATGAACACGAGATGAACACGAGATGAACACGAGATGAACACGAGATGAACACGAGATGAACACGAGATGAACACGAGATGAACACGAGATGAACACGAGATGAACACGAGATGAACACGAGATGAACACGAGATGAACACGAGATGAACACGAGATGAACACGAGATGAACACGAGATGAACACGAGATGAACACGAGATGAACACGAGATGAACACGAGATGAACACGAGATGAACACGAGATGAACACGAGATGAACACGAGATGAACACGAGATGAACACGAGATGAACACGAGATGAACACGAGATGAACACGAGATGAACACGAGATGAACACGAGATGAACACGAGATGAACACGAGATGAACACGAGATGAACACGAGATGAACACGAGATGAACACGAGATGAACACGAGATGAACACGAGATGAACACGAGATGAACACGAGATGAACACGAGATGAACACGAGATGAACACGAGATGAACACGAGATGAACACGAGATGAACACGAGATGAACACGAGATGAACACGAGATGAACACGAGATGAACACGAGATGAACACGAGATGAACACGAGATGAACACGAGATGAACACGAGATGAACACGAGATGAACACGAGATGAACACGAGATGAACACGAGATGAACACGAGATGAACACGAGATGAACACGAGATGAACACGAGATGAACACGAGATGAACACGAGATGAACACGAGATGAACACGAGATGAACACGAGATGAACACGAGATGAACACGAGATGAACACGAGATGAACACGAGATGAACACGAGATGAACACGAGATGAACACGAGATGAACACGAGATGAACACGAGATGAACACGAGATGAACACGAGATGAACACGAGATGAACACGAGATGAACACGAGATGAACACGAGATGAACACGAGATGAACACGAGATGAACACGAGATGAACACGAGATGAACACGAGATGAACACGAGATGAACACGAGATGAACACGAGATGAACACGAGATGAACACGAGATGAACACGAGATGAACACGAGATGAACACGAGATGAACACGAGATGAACACGAGATGAACACGAGATGAACACGAGATGAACACGAGATGAACACGAGATGAACACGAGATGAACACGAGATGAACACGAGATGAACACGAGATGAACACGAGATGAACACGAGATGAACACGAGATGAACACGAGATGAACACGAGATGAACACGAGATGAACACGAGATGAACACGAGATGAACACGAGATGAACACGAGATGAACACGAGATGAACACGAGATGAACACGAGATGAACACGAGATGAACACGAGATGAACACGAGATGAACACGAGATGAACACGAGATGAACACGAGATGAACACGAGATGAACACGAGATGAACACGAGATGAACACGAGATGAACACGAGATGAACACGAGATGAACACGAGATGAACACGAGATGAACACGAGATGAACACGAGATGAACACGAGATGAACACGAGATGAACACGAGATGAACACGAGATGAACACGAGATGAACACGAGATGAACACGAGATGAACACGAGATGAACACGAGATGAACACGAGATGAACACGAGATGAACACGAGATGAACACGAGATGAACACGAGATGAACACGAGATGAACACGAGATGAACACGAGATGAACACGAGATGAACACGAGATGAACACGAGATGAACACGAGATGAACACGAGATGAACACGAGATGAACACGAGATGAACACGAGATGAACACGAGATGAACACGAGATGAACACGAGATGAACACGAGATGAACACGAGATGAACACGAGATGAACACGAGATGAACACGAGATGAACACGAGATGAACACGAGATGAACACGAGATGAACACGAGATGAACACGAGATGAACACGAGATGAACACGAGATGAACACGAGATGAACACGAGATGAACACGAGATGAACACGAGATGAACACGAGATGAACACGAGATGAACACGAGATGAACACGAGATGAACACGAGATGAACACGAGATGAACACGAGATGAACACGAGATGAACACGAGATGAACACGAGATGAACACGAGATGAACACGAGATGAACACGAGATGAACACGAGATGAACACGAGATGAACACGAGATGAACACGAGATGAACACGAGATGAACACGAGATGAACACGAGATGAACACGAGATGAACACGAGATGAACACGAGATGAACACGAGATGAACACGAGATGAACACGAGATGAACACGAGATGAACACGAGATGAACACGAGATGAACACGAGATGAACACGAGATGAACACGAGATGAACACGAGATGAACACGAGATGAACACGAGATGAACACGAGATGAACACGAGATGAACACGAGATGAACACGAGATGAACACGAGATGAACACGAGATGAACACGAGATGAACACGAGATGAACACGAGATGAACACGAGATGAACACGAGATGAACACGAGATGAACACGAGATGAACACGAGATGAACACGAGATGAACACGAGATGAACACGAGATGAACACGAGATGAACACGAGATGAACACGAGATGAACACGAGATGAACACGAGATGAACACGAGATGAACACGAGATGAACACGAGATGAACACGAGATGAACACGAGATGAACACGAGATGAACACGAGATGAACACGAGATGAACACGAGATGAACACGAGATGAACACGAGATGAACACGAGATGAACACGAGATGAACACGAGATGAACACGAGATGAACACGAGATGAACACGAGATGAACACGAGATGAACACGAGATGAACACGAGATGAACACGAGATGAACACGAGATGAACACGAGATGAACACGAGATGAACACGAGATGAACACGAGATGAACACGAGATGAACACGAGATGAACACGAGATGAACACGAGATGAACACGAGATGAACACGAGATGAACACGAGATGAACACGAGATGAACACGAGATGAACACGAGATGAACACGAGATGAACACGAGATGAACACGAGATGAACACGAGATGAACACGAGATGAACACGAGATGAACACGAGATGAACACGAGATGAACACGAGATGAACACGAGATGAACACGAGATGAACACGAGATGAACACGAGATGAACACGAGATGAACACGAGATGAACACGAGATGAACACGAGATGAACACGAGATGAACACGAGATGAACACGAGATGAACACGAGATGAACACGAGATGAACACGAGATGAACACGAGATGAACACGAGATGAACACGAGATGAACACGAGATGAACACGAGATGAACACGAGATGAACACGAGATGAACACGAGATGAACACGAGATGAACACGAGATGAACACGAGATGAACACGAGATGAACACGAGATGAACACGAGATGAACACGAGATGAACACGAGATGAACACGAGATGAACACGAGATGAACACGAGATGAACACGAGATGAACACGAGATGAACACGAGATGAACACGAGATGAACACGAGATGAACACGAGATGAACACGAGATGAACACGAGATGAACACGAGATGAACACGAGATGAACACGAGATGAACACGAGATGAACACGAGATGAACACGAGATGAACACGAGATGAACACGAGATGAACACGAGATGAACACGAGATGAACACGAGATGAACACGAGATGAACACGAGATGAACACGAGATGAACACGAGATGAACACGAGATGAACACGAGATGAACACGAGATGAACACGAGATGAACACGAGATGAACACGAGATGAACACGAGATGAACACGAGATGAACACGAGATGAACACGAGATGAACACGAGATGAACACGAGATGAACACGAGATGAACACGAGATGAACACGAGATGAACACGAGATGAACACGAGATGAACACGAGATGAACACGAGATGAACACGAGATGAACACGAGATGAACACGAGATGAACACGAGATGAACACGAGATGAACACGAGATGAACACGAGATGAACACGAGATGAACACGAGATGAACACGAGATGAACACGAGATGAACACGAGATGAACACGAGATGAACACGAGATGAACACGAGATGAACACGAGATGAACACGAGATGAACACGAGATGAACACGAGATGAACACGAGATGAACACGAGATGAACACGAGATGAACACGAGATGAACACGAGATGAACACGAGATGAACACGAGATGAACACGAGATGAACACGAGATGAACACGAGATGAACACGAGATGAACACGAGATGAACACGAGATGAACACGAGATGAACACGAGATGAACACGAGATGAACACGAGATGAACACGAGATGAACACGAGATGAACACGAGATGAACACGAGATGAACACGAGATGAACACGAGATGAACACGAGATGAACACGAGATGAACACGAGATGAACACGAGATGAACACGAGATGAACACGAGATGAACACGAGATGAACACGAGATGAACACGAGATGAACACGAGATGAACACGAGATGAACACGAGATGAACACGAGATGAACACGAGATGAACACGAGATGAACACGAGATGAACACGAGATGAACACGAGATGAACACGAGATGAACACGAGATGAACACGAGATGAACACGAGATGAACACGAGATGAACACGAGATGAACACGAGATGAACACGAGATGAACACGAGATGAACACGAGATGAACACGAGATGAACACGAGATGAACACGAGATGAACACGAGATGAACACGAGATGAACACGAGATGAACACGAGATGAACACGAGATGAACACGAGATGAACACGAGATGAACACGAGATGAACACGAGATGAACACGAGATGAACACGAGATGAACACGAGATGAACACGAGATGAACACGAGATGAACACGAGATGAACACGAGATGAACACGAGATGAACACGAGATGAACACGAGATGAACACGAGATGAACACGAGATGAACACGAGATGAACACGAGATGAACACGAGATGAACACGAGATGAACACGAGATGAACACGAGATGAACACGAGATGAACACGAGATGAACACGAGATGAACACGAGATGAACACGAGATGAACACGAGATGAACACGAGATGAACACGAGATGAACACGAGATGAACACGAGATGAACACGAGATGAACACGAGATGAACACGAGATGAACACGAGATGAACACGAGATGAACACGAGATGAACACGAGATGAACACGAGATGAACACGAGATGAACACGAGATGAACACGAGATGAACACGAGATGAACACGAGATGAACACGAGATGAACACGAGATGAACACGAGATGAACACGAGATGAACACGAGATGAACACGAGATGAACACGAGATGAACACGAGATGAACACGAGATGAACACGAGATGAACACGAGATGAACACGAGATGAACACGAGATGAACACGAGATGAACACGAGATGAACACGAGATGAACACGAGATGAACACGAGATGAACACGAGATGAACACGAGATGAACACGAGATGAACACGAGATGAACACGAGATGAACACGAGATGAACACGAGATGAACACGAGATGAACACGAGATGAACACGAGATGAACACGAGATGAACACGAGATGAACACGAGATGAACACGAGATGAACACGAGATGAACACGAGATGAACACGAGATGAACACGAGATGAACACGAGATGAACACGAGATGAACACGAGATGAACACGAGATGAACACGAGATGAACACGAGATGAACACGAGATGAACACGAGATGAACACGAGATGAACACGAGATGAACACGAGATGAACACGAGATGAACACGAGATGAACACGAGATGAACACGAGATGAACACGAGATGAACACGAGATGAACACGAGATGAACACGAGATGAACACGAGATGAACACGAGATGAACACGAGATGAACACGAGATGAACACGAGATGAACACGAGATGAACACGAGATGAACACGAGATGAACACGAGATGAACACGAGATGAACACGAGATGAACACGAGATGAACACGAGATGAACACGAGATGAACACGAGATGAACACGAGATGAACACGAGATGAACACGAGATGAACACGAGATGAACACGAGATGAACACGAGATGAACACGAGATGAACACGAGATGAACACGACGATGAACACGAGATGAACACGAGATGAACACGAGATGAACACGAGATGAACACGAGATGAACACGAGATGAACACGAGATGAACACGAGATGAACACGAGATGAACACGAGATGAACACGAGATGAACACGAGATGAACACGAGATGAACACGAGATGAACACGAGATGAACACGAGATGAACACGAGATGAACACGAGATGAACACGAGATGAACACGAGATGAACACGAGATGAACACGAGATGAACACGAGATGAACACGAGATGAACACGAGATGAACACGAGATGAACACGAGATGAACACGAGATGAACACGAGATGAACACGAGATGAACACGAGATGAACACGAGATGAACACGAGATGAACACGAGATGAACACGAGATGAACACGAGATGAACACGAGATGAACACGAGATGAACACGAGATGAACACGAGATGAACACGAGATGAACACGAGATGAACACGAGATGAACACGAGATGAACACGAGATGAACACGAGATGAACACGAGATGAACACGAGATGAACACGAGATGAACACGAGATGAACACGAGATGAACACGAGATGAACACGAGATGAACACGAGATGAACACGAGATGAACACGAGATGAACACGAGATGAACACGAGATGAACACGAGATGAACACGAGATGAACACGAGATGAACACGAGATGAACACGAGATGAACACGAGATGAACACGAGATGAACACGAGATGAACACGAGATGAACACGAGATGAACACGAGATGAACACGAGATGAACACGAGATGAACACGAGATGAACACGAGATGAACACGAGATGAACACGAGATGAACACGAGATGAACACGAGATGAACACGAGATGAACACGAGATGAACACGAGATGAACACGAGATGAACACGAGATGAACACGAGATGAACACGAGATGAACACGAGATGAACACGAGATGAACACGAGATGAACACGAGATGAACACGAGATGAACACGAGATGAACACGAGATGAACACGAGATGAACACGAGATGAACACGAGATGAACACGAGATGAACACGAGATGAACACGAGATGAACACGAGATGAACACGAGATGAACACGAGATGAACACGAGATGAACACGAGATGAACACGAGATGAACACGAGATGAACACGAGATGAACACGAGATGAACACGAGATGAACACGAGATGAACACGAGATGAACACGAGATGAACACGAGATGAACACGAGATGAACACGAGATGAACACGAGATGAACACGAGATGAACACGAGATGAACACGAGATGAACACGAGATGAACACGAGATGAACACGAGATGAACACGAGATGAACACGAGATGAACACGAGATGAACACGAGATGAACACGAGATGAACACGAGATGAACACGAGATGAACACGAGATGAACACGAGATGAACACGAGATGAACACGAGATGAACACGAGATGAACACGAGATGAACACGAGATGAACACGAGATGAACACGAGATGAACACGAGATGAACACGAGATGAACACGAGATGAACACGAGATGAACACGAGATGAACACGAGATGAACACGAGATGAACACGAGATGAACACGAGATGAACACGAGATGAACACGAGATGAACACGAGATGAACACGAGATGAACACGAGATGAACACGAGATGAACACGAGATGAACACGAGATGAACACGAGATGAACACGAGATGAACACGAGATGAACACGAGATGAACACGAGATGAACACGAGATGAACACGAGATGAACACGAGATGAACACGAGATGAACACGAGATGAACACGAGATGAACACGAGATGAACACGAGATGAACACGAGATGAACACGAGATGAACACGAGATGAACACGAGATGAACACGAGATGAACACGAGATGAACACGAGATGAACACGAGATGAACACGAGATGAACACGAGATGAACACGAGATGAACACGAGATGAACACGAGATGAACACGAGATGAACACGAGATGAACACGAGATGAACACGAGATGAACACGAGATGAACACGAGATGAACACGAGATGAACACGAGATGAACACGAGATGAACACGAGATGAACACGAGATGAACACGAGATGAACACGAGATGAACACGAGATGAACACGAGATGAACACGAGATGAACACGAGATGAACACGAGATGAACACGAGATGAACACGAGATGAACACGAGATGAACACGAGATGAACACGAGATGAACACGAGATGAACACGAGATGAACACGAGATGAACACGAGATGAACACGAGATGAACACGAGATGAACACGAGATGAACACGAGATGAACACGAGATGAACACGAGATGAACACGAGATGAACACGAGATGAACACGAGATGAACACGAGATGAACACGAGATGAACACGAGATGAACACGAGATGAACACGAGATGAACACGAGATGAACACGAGATGAACACGAGATGAACACGAGATGAACACGAGATGAACACGAGATGAACACGAGATGAACACGAGATGAACACGAGATGAACACGAGATGAACACGAGATGAACACGAGATGAACACGAGATGAACACGAGATGAACACGAGATGAACACGAGATGAACACGAGATGAACACGAGATGAACACGAGATGAACACGAGATGAACACGAGATGAACACGAGATGAACACGAGATGAACACGAGATGAACACGAGATGAACACGAGATGAACACGAGATGAACACGAGATGAACACGAGATGAACACGAGATGAACACGAGATGAACACGAGATGAACACGAGATGAACACGAGATGAACACGAGATGAACACGAGATGAACACGAGATGAACACGAGATGAACACGAGATGAACACGAGATGAACACGAGATGAACACGAGATGAACACGAGATGAACACGAGATGAACACGAGATGAACACGAGATGAACACGAGATGAACACGAGATGAACACGAGATGAACACGAGATGAACACGAGATGAACACGAGATGAACACGAGATGAACACGAGATGAACACGAGATGAACACGAGATGAACACGAGATGAACACGAGATGAACACGAGATGAACACGAGATGAACACGAGATGAACACGAGATGAACACGAGATGAACACGAGATGAACACGAGATGAACACGAGATGAACACGAGATGAACACGAGATGAACACGAGATGAACACGAGATGAACACGAGATGAACACGAGATGAACACGAGATGAACACGAGATGAACACGAGATGAACACGAGATGAACACGAGATGAACACGAGATGAACACGAGATGAACACGAGATGAACTTTAAAAAGAATGTTAAAAACTTTGAAAAGAATGTTAAAAACTTTGAAAAGAATGTTAAAAACTTTAAAAAGAATGTTAAAAACTTTGAAAAGAATGTTAAAAACATTATAAAGAATGTTGAAAACTTTGAAAAGAATGTTAAAAACTTTAAAAAGAATGTTAAAAACTTTAAAAAGAATGTTAAAAACTTTAAAAAGAATGTTAAAAACTTTAAAAAGAATGTTAAAAACTTTAAAAAGAATGTTAAAAACTTTAAAAAGAATGTTAAAAACTTTAAAAAGAATGTTAAAAACTTTAAAAAGAATGTTAAAAACTTTAGAAAGAATGTTAAAACTTTGAAAAGAATGTTAAAAACATTAAAAAGAATGTTGAAAACTTTGAAAAGAATGTTAAAAACTTCAAAAAGAATGTTAAAAACTTTAAAAAGAATGTTAAAAACTTTGAAAAGAATGTTAAAAACTTTGAAAAGAATGTTTAAAACTTTGAAAAGAATGTTAAAAACTTTAAAAAGAATGTTAAAAACTTTGAAAAGAATGTTAAAAACATTAAAAAGAATGTTAAAAACTTTGAAAAGAATGTTAAAAACTTTAAAAAGAATGTTAAAAACTTTAAAAAGAATGTTAAAAACTTTAAAAAGACTGTTAAAAACTTTAAAAAGAATGTTAAAAACTTTAAAAAGAATGTTAAAAACTTTAAAAAGAATGTTAAAAACTTTAAAAAGAATGGTAAAAACTTTGAAAAGAATGTTAAAAACATTAACAATAATGGAAAATTTCCGGCGAGGGAAACAGAGAAAGCAGCCGTCTAGGCTATCAACAGAGATGAACACGAGATGAACACGAGATGAACACGAGATGAACACGAGATGAACACGAGATGAACACGAGATGAACACGAGATGAACACGAGATGAACACGAGATGAACACGAGATGAACACGAGATGAACACGAGATGAACACGAGATGAACACGAGATGAACACGAGATGAACACGAGATGAACACGAGATGAACACGAGATGAACACGAGATGAACACGAGATGAACACGAGATGAACACGAGATGAACACGAGATGAACACGAGATGAACACGAGATGAACACGAGATGAACACGAGATGAACACGAGATGAACACGAGATGAACACGAGATGAACACGAGATGAACACGAGATGAACACGAGATGAACACGAGATGAACACGAGATGAACACGAGATGAACACGAGATGAACACGAGATGAACACGAGATGAACACGAGATGAACACGAGATGAACACGAGATGAACACGAGATGAACACGAGATGAACACGAGATGAACACGAGATGAACACGAGATGAACACGAGATGAACACGAGATGAACACGAGATGAACACGAGATGAACACGAGATGAACACGAGATGAACACGAGATGAACACGAGATGAACACGAGATGAACACGAGATGAACACGAGATGAACACGAGATGAACACGAGATGAACACGAGATGAACACGAGATGAACACGAGATGAACACGAGATGAACACGAGATGAACACGAGATGAACACGAGATGAACACGAGATGAACACGAGATGAACACGAGATGAACACGAGATGAACACGAGATGAACACGAGATGAACACGAGATGAACACGAGATGAACACGAGATGAACACGAGATGAACACGAGATGAACACGAGATGAACACGAGATGAACACGAGATGAACACGAGATGAACACGAGATGAACACGAGATGAACACGAGATGAACACGAGATGAACACGAGATGAACACGAGATGAACACGAGATGAACACGAGATGAACACGAGATGAACACGAGATGAACACGAGATGAACACGAGATGA
The DNA here is from genome assembly GCA_943735955.1 of Piscicola geometra. NCBI lineage: Eukaryota > Metazoa > Annelida > Clitellata > Hirudinida > Piscicolidae > Piscicola > Piscicola geometra. The sequence goes on along the minus strand of CALSEQ010000008.1, from coordinate 17,648 downwards.
ACACGAGATGAACACGAGATGAACACGAGATGAACACGAGATGAACACGAGATGAACACGAGATGAACACGAGATGAACACGAGATGAACACGAGATGAACACGAGATGAACACGAGATGAACACGAGATGAACACGAGATGAACACGAGATGAACACGAGATGAACACGAGATGAACACGAGATGAACACGAGATGAACACGAGATGAACACGAGATGAACACGAGATGAACACGAGATGAACACGAGATGAACACGAGATGAACACGAGATGAACACGAGATGAACACGAGATGAACACGAGATGAACACGAGATGAACACGAGATGAACACGAGATGAACACGAGATGAACACGAGATGAACACGAGATGAACACGAGATGAACACGAGATGAACACGAGATGAACACGAGATGAACACGAGATGAACACGAGATGAACACGAGATGAACACGAGATGAACACGAGATGAACACGAGATGAACACGAGATGAACACGAGATGAACACGAGATGAACACGAGATGAACACGAGATGAACACGAGATGAACACGAGATGAACACGAGATGAACACGAGATGAACACGAGATGAACACGAGATGAACACGAGATGAACACGAGATGAACACGAGATGAACACGAGATGAACACGAGATGAACACGAGATGAACACGAGATGAACACGAGATGAACACGAGATGAACACGAGATGAACACGAGATGAACACGAGATGAACACGAGATGAACACGAGATGAACACGAGATGAACACGAGATGAACACGAGATGAACACGAGATGAACACGAGATGAACACGAGATGAACACGAGATGAACACGAGATGAACACGAGATGAACACGAGATGAACACGAGATGAACACGAGATGAACACGAGATGAACACGAGATGAACACGAGATGAACACGAGATGAACACGAGATGAACACGAGATGAACACGAGATGAACACGAGATGAACACGAGATGAACACGAGATGAACACGAGATGAACACGAGATGAACACGAGATGAACACGAGATGAACACGAGATGAACACGAGATGAACACGAGATGAACACGAGATGAACACGAGATGAACACGAGATGAACACGAGATGAACACGAGATGAACACGAGATGAACACGAGATGAACACGAGATGAACACGAGATGAACACGAGATGAACACGAGATGAACACGAGATGAACACGAGATGAACACGAGATGAACACGAGATGAACACGAGATGAACACGAGATGAACACGAGATGAACACGAGATGAACACGAGATGAACACGAGATGAACACGAGATGAACACGAGATGAACACGAGATGAACACGAGATGAACACGAGATGAACACGAGATGAACACGAGATGAACACGAGATGAACACGAGATGAACACGAGATGAACACGAGATGAACACGAGATGAACACGAGATGAACACGAGATGAACACGAGATGAACACGAGATGAACACGAGATGAACACGAGATGAACACGAGATGAACACGAGATGAACACGAGATGAACACGAGATGAACACGAGATGAACACGAGATGAACACGAGATGAACACGAGATGAACACGAGATGAACACGAGATGAACACGAGATGAACACGAGATGAACACGAGATGAACACGAGATGAACACGAGATGAACACGAGATGAACACGAGATGAACACGAGATGAACACGAGATGAACACGAGATGAACACGAGATGAACACGAGATGAACACGAGATGAACACGAGATGAACACGAGATGAACACGAGATGAACACGAGATGAACACGAGATGAACACGAGATGAACACGAGATGAACACGAGATGAACACGAGATGAACACGAGATGAACACGAGATGAACACGAGATGAACACGAGATGAACACGAGATGAACACGAGATGAACACGAGATGAACACGAGATGAACACGAGATGAACACGAGATGAACACGAGATGAACACGAGATGAACACGAGATGAACACGAGATGAACACGAGATGAACACGAGATGAACACGAGATGAACACGAGATGAACACGAGATGAACACGAGATGAACACGAGATGAACACGAGATGAACACGAGATGAACACGAGATGAACACGAGATGAACACGAGATGAACACGAGATGAACACGAGATGAACACGAGATGAACACGAGATGAACACGAGATGAACACGAGATGAACACGAGATGAACACGAGATGAACACGAGATGAACACGAGATGAACACGAGATGAACACGAGATGAACACGAGATGAACACGAGATGAACACGAGATGAACACGAGATGAACACGAGATGAACACGAGATGAACACGAGATGAACACGAGATGAACACGAGATGAACACGAGATGAACACGAGATGAACACGAGATGAACACGAGATGAACACGAGATGAACACGAGATGAACACGAGATGAACACGAGATGAACACGAGATGAACACGAGATGAACACGAGATGAACACGAGATGAACACGAGATGAACACGAGATGAACACGAGATGAACACGAGATGAACACGAGATGAACACGAGATGAACACGAGATGAACACGAGATGAACACGAGATGAACACGAGATGAACACGAGATGAACACGAGATGAACACGAGATGAACACGAGATGAACACGAGATGAACACGAGATGAACACGAGATGAACACGAGATGAACACGAGATGAACACGAGATGAACACGAGATGAACACGAGATGAACACGAGATGAACACGAGATGAACACGAGATGAACACGAGATGAACACGAGATGAACACGAGATGAACACGAGATGAACACGAGATGAACACGAGATGAACACGAGATGAACACGAGATGAACACGAGATGAACACGAGATGAACACGAGATGAACACGAGATGAACACGAGATGAACACGAGATGAACACGAGATGAACACGAGATGAACACGAGATGAACACGAGATGAACACGAGATGAACACGAGATGAACACGAGATGAACACGAGATGAACACGAGATGAACACGAGATGAACACGAGATGAACACGAGATGAACACGAGATGAACACGAGATGAACACGAGATGAACACGAGATGAACACGAGATGAACACGAGATGAACACGAGATGAACACGAGATGAACACGAGATGAACACGAGATGAACACGAGATGAACACGAGATGAACACGAGATGAACACGAGATGAACACGAGATGAACACGAGATGAACACGAGATGAACACGAGATGAACACGAGATGAACACGAGATGAACACGAGATGAACACGAGATGAACACGAGATGAACACGAGATGAACACGAGATGAACACGAGATGAACACGAGATGAACACGAGATGAACACGAGATGAACACGAGATGAACACGAGATGAACACGAGATGAACACGAGATGAACACGAGATGAACACGAGATGAACACGAGATGAACACGAGATGAACACGAGATGAACACGAGATGAACACGAGATGAACACGAGATGAACACGAGATGAACACGAGATGAACACGAGATGAACACGAGATGAACACGAGATGAACACGAGATGAACACGAGATGAACACGAGATGAACACGAGATGAACACGAGATGAACACGAGATGAACACGAGATGAACACGAGATGAACACGAGATGAACACGAGATGAACACGAGATGAACACGAGATGAACACGAGATGAACACGAGATGAACACGAGATGAACACGAGATGAACACGAGATGAACACGAGATGAACACGAGATGAACACGAGATGAACACGAGATGAACACGAGATGAACACGAGATGAACACGAGATGAACACGAGATGAACACGAGATGAACACGAGATGAACACGAGATGAACACGAGATGAACACGAGATGAACACGAGATGAACACGAGATGAACACGAGATGAACACGAGATGAACACGAGATGAACACGAGATGAACACGAGATGAACACGAGATGAACACGAGATGAACACGAGATGAACACGAGATGAACACGAGATGAACACGAGATGAACACGAGATGAACACGAGATGAACACGAGATGAACACGAGATGAACACGAGATGAACACGAGATGAACACGAGATGAACACGAGATGAACACGAGATGAACACGAGATGAACACGAGATGAACACGAGATGAACACGAGATGAACACGAGATGAACACGAGATGAACACGAGATGAACACGAGATGAACACGAGATGAACACGAGATGAACACGAGATGAACACGAGATGAACACGAGATGAACACGAGATGAACACGAGATGAACACGAGATGAACACGAGATGAACACGAGATGAACACGAGATGAACACGAGATGAACACGAGATGAACACGAGATGAACACGAGATGAACACGAGATGAACGAGAACACGAGATGAACACGAGATGAACACGAGATGAACACGAGATGAACACGAGATGAACACGAGATGAACACGAGATGAACACGAGATGAACACGAGATGAACACGAGATGAACACGAGATGAACACGAGATGAACACGAGATGAACACGAGATGAACACGAGATGAACACGAGATGAACACGAGATGAACACGAGATGAACACGAGATGAACACGAGATGAACACGAGATGAACACGAGATGAACACGAGATGAACACGAGATGAACACGAGATGAACACGAGATGAACACGAGATGAACACGAGATGAACACGAGATGAACACGAGATGAACACGAGATGAACACGAGATGAACACGAGATGAACACGAGATGAACACGAGATGAACACGAGATGAACACGAGATGAACACGAGATGAACACGAGATGAACACGAGATGAACACGAGATGAACACGAGATGAACACGAGATGAACACGAGATGAACACGAGATGAACACGAGATGAACACGAGATGAACACGAGATGAACACGAGATGAACACGAGATGAACACGAGATGAACACGAGATGAACACGAGATGAACACGAGATGAACACGAGATGAACACGAGATGAACACGAGATGAACACGAGATGAACACGAGATGAACACGAGATGAACACGAGATGAACACGAGATGAACACGAGATGAACACGAGATGAACACGAGATGAACACGAGATGAACACGAGATGAACACGAGATGAACACGAGATGAACACGAGATGAACACGAGATGAACACGAGATGAACACGAGATGAACACGAGATGAACACGAGATGAACACGAGATGAACACGAGATGAACACGAGATGAACACGAGATGAACACGAGATGAACACGAGATGAACACGAGATGAACACGAGATGAACACGAGATGAACACGAGATGAACACGAGATGAACACGAGATGAACACGAGATGAACACGAGATGAACACGAGATGAACACGAGATGAACACGAGATGAACACGAGATGAACACGAGATGAACACGAGATGAACACGAGATGAACACGAGATGAACACGAGATGAACACGAGATGAACACGAGATGAACACGAGATGAACACGAGATGAACACGAGATGAACACGAGATGAACACGAGATGAACACGAGATGAACACGAGATGAACACGAGATGAACACGAGATGAACACGAGATGAACACGAGATGAACACGAGATGAACACGAGATGAACACGAGATGAACACGAGATGAACACGAGATGAACACGAGATGAACACGAGATGAACACGAGATGAACACGAGATGAACACGAGATGAACACGAGATGAACACGAGATGAACACGAGATGAACACGAGATGAACACGAGATGAACACGAGATGAACACGAGATGAACACGAGATGAACACGAGATGAACACGAGATGAACACGAGATGAACACGAGATGAACACGAGATGAACACGAGATGAACACGAGATGAACACGAGATGAACACGAGATGAACACGAGATGAACACGAGATGAACACGAGATGAACACGAGATGAACACGAGATGAACACGAGATGAACACGAGATGAACACGAGATGAACACGAGATGAACACGAGATGAACACGAGATGAACACGAGATGAACACGAGATGAACACGAGATGAACACGAGATGAACACGAGATGAACACGAGATGAACACGAGATGAACACGAGATGAACACGAGATGAACACGAGATGAACACGAGATGAACACGAGATGAACACGAGATGAACACGAGATGAACACGAGATGAACACGAGATGAACACGAGATGAACACGAGATGAACACGAGATGAACACGAGATGAACACGAGATGAACACGAGATGAACACGAGATGAACACGAGATGAACACGAGATGAACACGAGATGAACACGAGATGAACACGAGATGAACACGAGATGAACACGAGATGAACACGAGATGAACACGAGATGAACACGAGATGAACACGAGATGAACACGAGATGAACACGAGATGAACACGAGATGAACACGAGATGAACACGAGATGAACACGAGATGAACACGAGATGAACACGAGATGAACACGAGATGAACACGAGATGAACACGAGATGAACACGAGATGAACACGAGATGAACACGAGATGAACACGAGATGAACACGAGATGAACACGAGATGAACACGAGATGAACACGAGATGAACACGAGATGAACACGAGATGAACACGAGACACGAGATGAACACGAGATGAACACGAGATGAACACGAGATGAACACGAGATGAACACGAGATGAACACGAGATGAACACGAGATGAACACGAGATGAACACGAATGAACACGAGATGAACACGAGATGAACACGAGATGAACACGAGATGAACACGAGATGAACACGAGATGAACACGAGATGAACACGAGATGAACACGAGATGAACACGAGATGAACACGAGATGAACACGAGATGAACACGAATGAACACGAGATGAACACGAGATGAACACGAGATGAACACGAAATGAACACGAGATGAACACGAGATGAACACGAGATGAACACGAGATGAACACGAGATGAACACGAGATGAACACGAGATGAACACGAGATGAACACGAGATGAACACGAGATGAACACGAGATGAACACGAGATGAACACGAGATGAACACGAGATGAACACGAGATGAACACGAGATGAACACGAGATGAACACGAGATGAACACGAGATGAACACGAGATGAACACGAGATGAACACGAGATGAACACGAGATGAACACGAGATGAACACGAGATGAACACGAGATGAACACGAGATGAACACGAGATGAACACGAGATGAACACGAGATGAACACGAGATGAACACGAGATGAACACGAGATGAACACGAGATGAACACGAGATGAACACGAGATGAACACGAGATGAACACGAGATGAACACGAGATGAACACGAGATGAACACGAGATGAACACGAGATGAACACGAGATGAACACGAGATGAACACGAGATGAACACGAGATGAACACGAGATGAACACGAGATGAACACGAGATGAACACGAGATGAACACGAGATGAACACGAGATGAACACGAGATGAACACGAGATGAACACGAGATGAACACGAGATGAACACGAGATGAACACGAGATGAACACGAGATGAACACGAGATGAACACGAGATGAACACGAGATGAACACGAGATGAACACGAGATGAACACGAGATGAACACGAGATGAACACGAGATGAACACGAGATGAACACGAGATGAACACGAGATGAACACGAGATGAACACGAGATGAACACGAGATGAACACGAGATGAACACGAGATGAACACGAGATGAACACGAGATGAACACGAGATGAACACGAGATGAACACGAGATGAACACGAGATGAACACGAGATGAACACGAGATGAACACGAGATGAACACGAGATGAACACGAGATGAACACGAGATGAACACGAGATGAACACGAGATGAACACGAGATGAACACGAGATGAACACGAAGATGAACACGAGATGAACACGAGATGAACACGAGATGAACACGAGATGAACACGAGATGAACACGAGATGAACACGAGATGAACACGAGATGAACACGAGATGAACACGAGATGAACACGAGATGAACACGAGATGAACACGAGATGAACACGAAATGAACACGAGATGAACACGAGATGAACACGAGATGAACACGAAATGAACACGAGATGAACACGAGATGAACACGAGATGAACACGAGATGAACACGAGATGAACACGAGATGAACACGAGATGAACACGAGATGAACACGAGATGAACACGAGATGAACACGAGATGAACACGAGATGAACACGAGATGAACACGAGATGAACACGAGATGAACACGAGATGAACACGAGATGAACACGAGATGAACACGAGATGAACACGAGATGAACACGAGATGAACACGAGATGAACACGAGATGAACACGAGATGAACACGAGATGAACACGAGATGAACACGAGATGAACACGAGATGAACACGAGATGAACACGAGATGAACACGAATGAACACGAGATGAACACGAGATGAACACGAGATGAACACGAGATGAACACGAGATGAAACACGAGATGAACACGAGATGAACACGAGATGAACACGAGATGAACACGAGATGAACACGAGATGAACACGAGATGAACACGAGATGAACACGAGATGAACACGAGATGAACACGAGATGAACACGAGATGAACACGAGATGAACACGAGATGAACACGAGATGAACACGAGATGAACACGAGATGAACACGAGATGAACACGAGATGAACACGAGATGAACACGAGATGAACACGAGATGAACACGAGATGAACACGAGATGAACACGAGATGAACACGAGATGAACACGAGATGAACACGAGATGAACACGAGATGAACACGAGATGAACACGAGATGAACACGAGATGAACACGAGATGAACACGAGATGAACACGAGATGAACACGAGATGAACACGAGATGAACACGAGATGAACACGAGATGAACACGAGATGAACACGAGATGAACACGAGATGAACACGAGATGAACACGAGATGAACACGAGATGAACACGAGATGAACACGAGATGAACACGAGATGAACACGAGATGAACACGAGATGAACACGAGATGAACACGAGATGAACACGAGATGAACACGAGATGAACACGAGATGAACACGAGATGAACACGAGATGAACACGAGATGAACACGAGATGAACACGAGATGAACACGAGATGAACACGAGATGAACACGAGATGAACACGAGATGAACACGAGATGAACACGAGATGAACACGAGATGAACACGAGATGAACACGAGATGAACACGAGATGAACACGAGATGAACACGAGATGAACACGAGATGAACACGAGATGAACACGAGATGAACACGAGATGAACACGAGATGAACACGAGATGAACACGAGATGAACACGAGATGAACACGAGATGAACACGAGATGAACACGAGATGAACACGAGATGAACACGAGATGAACACGAGATGAACACGAGATGAACACGAGATGAACACGAGATGAACACGAGATGAACACGAGATGAACACGAGATGAACACGAGATGAACACGAGATGAACACGAGATGAACACGAGATGAACACGAGATGAACACGAGATGAACACGAGATGAACACGAGATGAACACGAGATGAACACGAGATGAACACGAGATGAACACGAGATGAACACGAGATGAACACGAGATGAACACGAGATGAACACGAGATGAACACGAGATGAACACGAGATGAACACGAGATGAACACGAGATGAACACGAGATGAACACGAGATGAACACGAGATGAACACGAGATGAACACGAGATGAACACGAGATGAACACGAGATGAACACGAGATGAACACGAGATGAACACGAGAACACGAGATGAACACGAGATGAACACGAGATGAACACGAGATGAACACGAGATGAACACGAGATGAACACGAGATGAACACGAGATGAACACGAGATGAACACGAGATGAACACGAGATGAACACGAGATGAACACGAGATGAACACGAGATGAACACGAGATGAACACGAGATGAACACGAGATGAACACGAGATGAACACGAGATGAACACGAGATGAACACGAGATGAACACGAGATGAACACGAGATGAACACGATGAACACGAGATGAACACGAGATGAACACGAGATGAACACGAGATGAACACGAGATGAACACGAGATGAACACGAAATGAACACGAGATGAACACGAGATGAACACGAGATGAACACGAGATGAACACGAAATGAACACGAGATGAACACGAGATGAACACGAGATGAACACGAGATGAACACGAAATGAACACGAGATGAACACGAGATGAACACGAGATGAACACGAGATGAACACGAGATGAACACGAGATGAACACGAGATGAACACGAGATGAACACGAGATGAACACGAGATGAACACGAGATGAACACGAGATGAACACGAGATGAACACGAGATGAACACGAGATGAACACGAGATGAACACGAGATGAACACGAGATGAACACGAGATGAACACGAGATGAACACGAGATGAACACGAGATGAACACGAGATGAACACGAGATGAACACGAGATGAACACGAGATGAACACGAGATGAACACGAGATGAACACGAGATGAACACGAGATGAACACGAGATGAACACGAGATGAACACGAGATGAACACGAGATGAACACGAGATGAACACGAGATGAACACGAGATGAACACGAGATGAACACGAGATGAACACGAGATGAACACGAGATGAACACGAGATGAACACGAGATGAACACGAGATGAACACGAGATGAACACGAGATGAACACGAGATGAACACGAGATGAACACGAGATGAACACGAGATGAACACGAGATGAACACGAGATGAACACGAGATGAACACGAGATGAACACGAGATGAACACGAGATGAACACGAGATGAACACGAGATGAACACGAGATGAACACGAGATGAACACGAGATGAACACGAGATGAACACGAGATGAACACGAGATGAACACGAGATGAACACGAGATGAACACGAGATGAACACGAGATGAACACGAGATGAACACGAGATGAACACGAGATGAACACGAGATGAACACGAGATGAACACGAGATGAACACGAGATGAACACGAGATGAACACGAGATGAACACGAGATGAACACGAGATGAACACGAGATGAACACGAGATGAACACGAGATGAACACGAGATGAACACGAGATGAACACGAGATGAACACGAGATGAACACGAGATGAACACGAGATGAACACGAGATGAACACGAGATGAACACGAGATGAACACGAGATGAACACGAGATGAACACGAGATGAACACGAGATGAACACGAGATGAACACGAGATGAACACGAGATGAACACGAGATGAACACGAGATGAACACGAGATGAACACGAGATGAACACGAGATGAACACGAGATGAACACGAGATGAACACGAGATGAACACGAGATGAACACGAGATGAACACGAGATGAACACGAGATGAACACGAGATGAACACGAGATGAACACGAGATGAACACGAGATGAACACGAGATGAACACGAGATGAACACGAGATGAACACGAGATGACACGAGATGAACACGAGATGAACACGAGATGAACACGAGATGAACACGAGATGAACACGAGATGAACACGAGATGAACACGAGATGAACACGAGATGAACACGAGATGAAACGGGAACACGAGATGAACACGAGATGAACACGAGATGAACACGAGATGAACACGAGATGAACACGAGATGAACACGAGATGAACACGAGATGAACACGAGATGAACACGAGATGAACACGAGATGAACACGAGATGAACACGAGATGAACACGAGATGAACACGAGATGAACACGAGATGAACACGAGATGAACACGAGATGAACACGAGATGAACACGAGATGAACACGAGATGAACACGAGATGAACACGAGATGAACACGAGATGAACACGAGATGAACACGAGATGAACACGAGATGAACACGAGATGAACACGAGATGAACACGAGATGAACACGAGATGAACACGAGATGAACACGAGATGAACACGAGATGAACACGAGATGAACACGAGATGAACACGAGATGAACACGAGATGAACACGAGATGAACACGAGATGAACACGAGATGAACACGAGATGAACACGAGATGAACACGAGATGAACACGAGATGAACACGAGATGAACACGAGATGAACACGAGATGAACACGAGATGAACACGAGATGAACACGAGATGAACACGAGATGAACACGAGATGAACACGAGATGAACACGAGATGAACACGAGATGAACACGAGATGAACACGAGATGAACACGAGATGAACACGAGATGAACACGAGATGAACACGAGATGAACACGAGATGAACACGAGATGAACACGAGATGAACACGAGATGAACACGAGATGAACACGAGATGAACACGAGATGAACACGAGATGAACACGAGATGAACACGAGATGAACACGAGATGAACACGAGATGAACACGAGATGAACACGAGATGAACACGAGATGAACACGAGATGAACACGAGATGAACACGAGATGAACACGAGATGAACACGAGATGAACACGAGATGAACACGAGATGAACACGAGATGAACACGAGATGAACACGAGATGAACACGAGATGAACACGAGATGAACACGAGATGAACACGAGATGAACACGAGATGAACACGAGATGAACACGAGATGAACACGAGATGAACACGAGATGAACACGAGATGAACACGAGATGAACACGAGATGAACACGAGATGAACACGAGATGAACACGAGATGAACACGAGATGAACACGAGATGAACACGAGATGAACACGAGATGAACACGAGATGAACACGAGATGAACACGAGATGAACACGAGATGAACACGAGATGAACACGAGATGAACACGAGATGAACACGAGATGAACACGAGATGAACACGAGATGAACACGAGATGAACACGAGATGAACACGAGATGAACACGAGATGAACACGAGATGAACACGAGATGAACACGAGATGAACACGAGATGAACACGAGATGAACACGAGATGAACACGAGATGAACACGAGATGAACACGAGATGAACACGAGATGAACACGAGATGAACACGAGATGAACACGAGATGAACACGAGATGAACACGAGATGAACACGAGATGAACACGAGATGAACACGAGATGAACACGAGATGAACACGAGATGAACACGAGATGAACACGAGATGAACACGAGATGAACACGAGATGAACACGAGATGAACACGAGATGAACACGAGATGAACACGAGATGAACACGAGATGAACACGAGATGAACACGAGATGAACACGAGATGAACACGAGATGAACACGAGATGAACACGAGATGAACACGAGATGAACACGAGATGAACACGAGATGAACACGAGATGAACACGAGATGAACACGAGATGAACACGAGATGAACACGAGATGAACACGAGATGAACACGAGATGAACACGAGATGAACACGAGATGAACACGAGATGAACACGAGATGAACACGAGATGAACACGAGATGAACACGAGATGAACACGAGATGAACACGAGATGAACACGAGATGAACACGAGATGAACACGAGATGAACACGAGATGAACACGAGATGAACACGAGATGAACACGAGATGAACACGAGATGAACACGAGATGAACACGAGATGAACACGAGATGAACACGAGATGAACACGAGATGAACACGAGATGAACACGAGATGAACACGAGATGAACACGAGATGAACACGAGATGAACACGAGATGAACACGAGATGAACACGAGATGAACACGAGATGAACACGAGATGAACACGAGATGAACACGAGATGAACACGAGATGAACACGAGATGAACACGAGATGAACACGAGATGAACACGAGATGAACACGAGATGAACACGAGATGAACACGAGATGAACACGAGATGAACACGAGATGAACACGAGATGAACACGAGATGAACACGAGATGAACACGAGATGAACACGAGATGAACACGAGATGAACACGAGATGAACACGAGATGAACACGAGATGAACACGAGATGAACACGAGATGAACACGAGATGAACACGAGATGAACACGAGATGAACACGAGATGAACACGAGATGAACACGAGATGAACACGAGATGAACACGAGATGAACACGAGATGAACACGAGATGAACACGAGATGAACACGAGATGAACACGAGATGAACACGAGATGAACACGAGATGAACACGAGATGAACACGAGATGAACACGAGATGAACACGAGATGAACACGAGATGAACACGAGATGAACACGAGATGAACACGAGATGAACACGAGATGAACACGAGATGAACACGAGATGAACACGAGATGAACACGAGATGAACACGAGATGAACACGAGATGAACACGAGATGAACACGAGATGAACACGAGATGAACACGAGATGAACACGAGATGAACACGAGATGAACACGAGATGAACACGAGATGAACACGAGATGAACACGAGATGAACACGAGATGAACACGAGATGAACACGAGATGAACACGAGATGAACACGAGATGAACACGAGATGAACACGAGATGAACACGAGATGAACACGAGATGAACACGAGATGAACACGAGATGAACACGAGATGAACACGAGATGAACACGAGAATGAACACGAGATGAACACGAGATGAACACGAGATGAACACGAGATGAACACGAGATGAACACGAGATGAACACGAGATGAACACGAGATGAACACGAGATGAACACGAGATGAACACGAGATGAACACGAGATGAACACGAGATGAACACGAGATGAACACGAGATGAACACGAGATGAACACGAGATGAACACGAGATGAACACGAGATGAACACGAGATGAACACGAAGATGAACACGAGATGAACACGAGATGAACACGAGATGAACACGAGATGAACACGAGATGAACACGAGATGAACACGAGATGAACACGAGATGAACACGAGATGAACACGAGATGAACACGAGATGAACACGAGATGAACACGAGATGAACACGAGATGAACACGATGAACACGAGATGAACACGAGATGAACACGAGATGAACACGAGATGAACACGAGATGAACACGAGATGAACACGAGATGAACACGAGATGAACACGAGATGAACACGAATGAACACGAGATGAACACGAGATGAACACGAGATGAACACGAGATGAACACGAGATGAACACGAGATGAACACGAGATGAACACGAGATGAACACGAGATGAACACGAGATGAACACGAGATGAACACGAGATGAACACGAGATGAACACGAGATGAACACGAGATGAACACGAGATGAACACGAGATGAACACGAAGATGAACACGAGATGAACACGAGATGAACACGAGATGAACACGAGATGAACACGAAATGAACACGAGATGAACACGAGATGAACACGAGATGAACACGAGATGAACACGAGATGAACACGAGATGAACACGAGATGAACACGAGATGAACACGAGATGAACACGAGATGAACACGAGATGAACACGAGATGAACACGAGATGAACACGAGATGAACACGAGATGAACACGAGATGAACACGAGATGAACACGAGATGAACACGAGATGAACACGAGATGAACACGAGATGAACACGAGATGAACACGAGATGAACACGAGATGAACACGAGATGAACACGAGATGAACACGAGATGAACACGAGATGAACACGAGATGAACACGAGATGAACACGAGATGAACACGAGATGAACACGAGATGAACACGAGATGAACACGAGATGAACACGAGATGAACACGAGATGAACACGAGATGAACACGAGATGAACACGAGATGAACACGAGATGAACACGAGATGAACACGAGATGAACACGAGATGAACACGAGATGAACACGAATGAACACGAGATGAACACGAGATGAACACGAGATGAACACGAGATGAACACGAGATGAACACGAGATGAACACGAGATGAACACGAGATGAACACGAGATGAACACGAGATGAACACGAGATGAACACGAGATGAACACGAGATGAACACGAGATGAACACGAGATGAACACGAGATGAACACGAGATGAACACGAGATGAACACGAGATGAACACGAGATGAACACGAGATGAACACGAGATGAACACGAGATGAACACGAGATGAACACGAGATGAACACGAGATGAACACGAGATGAACACGAGATGAACACGAGATGAACACGAGATGAACACGAGATGAACACGAGATGAACACGAGATGAACACGAGATGAACACGAGATGAACACGAGATGAACACGAGATGAACACGAGATGAACACGAGATGAACACGAGATGAACACGAGATGAACACGAGATGAACACGAGATGAACACGAGATGAACACGAGATGAACACGAGATGAACACGAGATGAACACGAGATGAACACGAGATGAACACGAGATGAACACGAGATGAACACGAGATGAACACGAGATGAACACGAGATGAACACGAGATGAACACGAGATGAACACGAGATGAACACGAGATGAACACGAGATGAACACGAGATGAACACGAGATGAACACGAGATGAACACGAGATGAACACGAAATGAACACGAGATGAACACGAGATGAACACGAGATGAACACGAGAATGAGAACACGAGATGAACACGAGATGAACACGAGATGAACACGAGATGAACACGAGATGAACACGAGATGAACACGAGATGAACACGAGATGAACACGAGATGAACACGAGATGAACACGAGATGAACACGAGATGAACACGAGATGAACACGAGATGAACACGAGATGAACACGAGATGAACACGAGATGAACACGAGATGAACACGAGATGAACACGAGATGAACACGAGATGAACACGAGATGAACACGAGATGAACACGAGATGAACACGAGATGAACACGAGATGAACACGAGATGAACACGAGATGAACACGAGATGAACACGAGATGAACACGAGATGAACACGAGATGAACACGAGATGAACACGAGATGAACACGAGATGAACACGAGATGAACACGAGATGAACACGAGATGAACACGAGATGAACACGAGATGAACACGAGATGAACACGAGATGAACACGAGATGAACACGAGATGAACACGAGATGAACACGAGATGAACACGAGATGAACACGAGATGAACACGAGATGAACACGAGATGAACACGAGATGAACACGAGATGAACACGAGATGAACACGAGATGAACACGAGATGAACACGAGATGAACACGAGATGAACACGAGATGAACACGAGATGAACACGAGATGAACACGAGATGAACACGAGATGAACACGAGATGAACACGAGATGAACACGAGATGAACACGAGATGAACACGAGATGAACACGAGATGAACACGAGATGAACACGAGATGAACACGAGATGAACACGAGATGAACACGAGATGAACACGAGATGAACACGAGATGAACACGAGATGAACACGAGATGA
>CALSEQ010000007.1:0-31813 GCA_943735955.1 Piscicola geometra | reverse complement strand
TGCAATATATGTAAATATGCAATATATGTAAATATGCAATATATGTAAATATGCAATATATGTAAATATGCAATATATGTAAATATGCAATATAGGTAAATATGCAATATATGTAAATATGCAATATATGTAAATATGCAATATATGTAAATATGCAATATATGTTAATATGCAATATATGTAAATTTGCAATATATGTAGATATGCAATATATGTAAATATGCAATATATGTAAATATGCGACATATGTAAATATGCAATATATGTAAATATGCAATATATGTAAATATGCAATATATGTAAATATGCAATATATGTAAATATGCAATATATGTAAATATGCATTATATGTAAATATGCAATATATGTAAATATGCAATATATGTAATACATGTAAATATGCAATATATGTAAATATGCAATATATGTAAATATGCAATATATGTGAATATGCAATATATGTAAATATGCAATATATTTAAATATGCAATATATGTAAATATGCAATATATGTAAATATGCAATATATGTAAATATGCAATATATGTAAATATGCAATATATGTAAATATGCAATATATGTAAATATGCAATATATGTAAATATGCAATATATGTAAATATGCAATATATGTAAACATGCAATATATGTAAATATGCAATATATGTAAACATGCAAGATATGTAAATATGCAATATATGTTAATATGCAATATATGTAAATATGCAATATATGTAAATATGCAATATATGTAAATATGCAATATATGTGAATATGCAATATATGTGAATATGCAATATATGTAAATATGCAATATATGTAAATATGCAATATATGTAAATATGCAATATATGTAAATATGCAATATATGTAAATATGCAATATATGTAAATATGCAATATATGTAAATATGCAATATATTTAAATATGCAATATATGTAAATATGCAATATATGTAAATATGCACTATATGTAAATATGCAATATATGTAAATATGCAATATATGTAAATATGCAATATATGTAAATATGCAATAAATGTAAATATGCAATATATGTAAATATGCAATATATGTAAATATGCAATATATGTAAATATGCAATATATGTAAATATGCAATATATGTAAATATGCAATATATGTAAATATGCAATATATGTAAATATGCAAAATTTGTAAATATGCAATATATGTAAATATGCAATATATGTAAATAGGCAATATATGTAAATATGCAATATATGTAAATATGCAGTATATGTAAATAGGCAATATATGTAAATATGCAATATATGTGAATATGCAATATATGTAAATATGCAATATATGTAAATATGCAATATATGTAAATATGCAATATATGTAAGTATGCAATATATGTAAATATGCAATATATGTAAATATGCAATATATGTAAATATGCAATATAGGTAAATATGCAATATATGTAAATATGCAATATATGTAAATATGCAATATATGTAAATATGCAATATATGTAAATATGCAAAATATGTAAATATGCAATATATGTAAATATGCAATATATGTAAATATGCAATATATGTAAATATGCAATATATGTAATCATGCAATATATGTAAATAGGCAAGATATGTAAATATGCAATATATGTAAATATGCAGTATATGTAAATATGCAATATATGTAAATATGCAATATATGTAAATATGCAATATATGTAAATATGCAATATATGTAAATATGCAATATATGTAAATATGCAATATATGTAAATATGCAATATATGTAAATATGCAATATATGTAAATATGCAATATATGTAAATATGCAATATATGTAAATATGCAATATATGTAAATATGCAATATATGTAAATATGCAATATATGTAAATATGCAATATATGTAAATATGCAATATATGTAAATATGCAATATATGTAAATAAGCAATATATGTAAATATGCAATATATGTAAATATGCAATATATGTAAATATGCAATATATGTAAATATGCAATATATGTAAATATGCAATATATGTAAATATGCAATATATGTAAATATGCAATATATGTAAATATGCAATATATGTAAATATGCAATATATGTAAATATGCAATATATGTAAATATGCAATACATGTAAATATGCAATATATGTAAATATGCAATATATGTAAATATGCAATATATGTAAATATGCAATATATGTAAATATGCAATATATGTAAATATGCAATATATGTAAATATGCAATATATGTAAATATGCAATATATGTAAATATGCAATATATGTAAATATGCAATATATGTAAATATGCAATATATGTAAATATGCAATATATGTAAATATGCAATATATGTAAATATGCAATATATGTGAATATGCAATATATGTGAATATGCAATATATGTAAGTATGCAATATATGTAAATATGCAATATATGTAAATATGCAATATATGTAAATATGCAATATATGTAAATATGCAATATATGTAAATATGCAATATATGTAAATATGCAATATATGTAAATATGCAATATATGTAAATATGCAATTAATGTAAATATGCAATATTCGTAAATATGCAATATATGTAAATATGCAATATATGTAAATAGGCAATATATGTAAATATGCAATATATGTAAATATGCAGTATATGTAAATATGCAATATATGTAAATATGCAATATATGTGAATATGCAATATATGTAAATATGCAATATATGTAAATATGCAATATATGTAAATATGCAATATAGGTAAATATGCAATATATGTAAATATGCAATATATGTAAATATGCAATATATGTAAATATGCAATATATGTAAATATGCAATATATGTGAATATGCAATATATGTGAATATGCAATATATGTAAATATGCAATATATGTAAATATGCAATATATGTAAATATGCAATATATGTAAATATGCAATATATGTAAATATGCAATATATGTAAATATGCAATATATGTAAATATGCAATATATGTAAATATGCAATATATGTAAATATGCAATATATGTAAATATGCAATATATGTAAATATGCAATTAATGTAAATATGCAATATTCGTAAATATGCAATATATGTAAATATGCAATATATGTAAATAGGCAATATATGTAAATATGCAATATATGTAAATAAGCAATACATGTAAATATGCAATATATGTAAATATGCAATATATGTAAATATGCAATATATGTAAATATGCAATATATGTAAATATGCAATATATGTAAATATGCAATATATGTAAATATGCAATATATGTAAATATGCAATATATGTAAATATGCAATATATGTAAATATGCAATATATGTAAATATGCAATATATGTAAATATGCAATATATGTAAATATGCAATATATGTAAATATGCAATATATGTGAATATGCAATATATGTGAATATGCAATATATGTAAGTATGCAATATATGTAAATATGCAATATATGTAAATATGCAATATATGTAAATATGCAATATTTGTAAATATGCAATATATGTAAATATGCAATATATGTAAATATGCAATATATGTAAATATGCAATATATGTAAATATGCAATTAATGTAAATATGCAATATTCGTAAATATGCAATATATGTAAATATGCAATATATGTAAATAGGCAATATATGTAAATATGCAATATATGTAAATATGCAGTATATGTAAATATGCAATATATGTAAATATGCAATATATGTGAATATGCAATATATGTAAATATGCAATATATGTAAATATGCAATATATGTAAATATGCAATATAGGTAAATATGCAATATATGTAAATATGCAATATATGTAAATATGCAATATATGTAAATATGCAATATATGTAAATATGCAATATATGTGAATATGCAATATATGTGAATATGCAATATATGTAAATATGCAATATAGGTAAATATGCAATATATGTAAATATGCAATATATGTAAATATGCAATATATGTGAATATGCAATATATGTAAGTATGCAATATATGTAAATATGCAATATATGTAAATATGCAATATATGTAAATATGCAATATTTGTAAATATGCAATATATGTAAATATGCAATATATGTAAATATGCAATATATGTAAATATGCAATATATGTAAATATGCAATTAATGTAAATATGCAATATTCGTAAATATGCAATATATGTAAATATGCAATATATGTAAATAGGCAATATATGTAAATATGCAATATATGTAAATATGCAGTATATGTAAATATGCAATATATGTAAATATGCAATATATGTGAATATGCAATATATGTAAATATGCAATATATGTAAATATGCAATATATGTAAATATGCAATATAGGTAAATATGCAATATATGTAAATATGCAATATATGTAAATATGCAATATATGTAAATATGCAATATATGTAAATATGCAATATATGTGAATATGCAATATATGTGAATATGCAATATATGTAAATATGCAATATAGGTAAATATGCAATATATGTAAATATGCAATATATGTAAATATGCAATATATGTAAATATGCAATATATGTAAATATGCAATATATGTAAATATGCAATATATGTAAATATGCAATATATGTAAATATGCAATATATGTAAATATGCAATTAATGTAAATATGCAATATTCGTAAATATGCAATATATGTAAATATGCAATATATGTAAATAGGCAATATATGTAAATATGCAATATATGTAAATATGCAGTATATGTAAATATGCAATATATGTAAATATGCAATATATGTGAATATGCAATATATGTAAATATGCAATATATGTAAATATGCAATATATGTAAATATGCAATATAGGTAAATATGCAATATATGTAAATATGCAATATATGTAAATATGCAATATATGTAAATATGCAATATATGTAAATATGCAATATATGTAAATATGCAATATATGTAAATATGCAATATATGTAAATATGCACTATATGTAATCATGCAATATATGTAAATATGCAAGATATGTAAATATGCAATATATGTAAATATGCAGTATATGTAAATATGCAATATATGTAAATATGCAATATATGTAAATATGCAATATATGTAAATATGCAATATATGTAAATATGCAATATATGTAAATATGCAATATATGTAAATATGCAATTAATGTAAATATGCAATATATGTAAATATGCAATATATGTAAATATGCAATATATGTAAATATGCAATATATGTAAATATGCAATATATGTAAATATGCAATATATGTAAATATGCAATATATGTAAATATGCAATATATGTAAATATGCAATATATGTAAATATGCAATATATGTAAATATGCAATATATGTAAATATGCAATATATGTAAATATGCAATATATGTAAATATGCAATATATGTAAATATGCAATATATGTAAATATGCAATATATGTAAATATGCATTATATGTAAATATGCAATATATGTAAATATGCAATATATGTAATACATGTAAATATGCAATATATGTAAATATGCAATATATGTAAATATGCAATATATGTGAATATGCAATATATGTAAATATGCAATATATTTAAATATGCAATATATGTAAATATGCAATATATGTAAATATGCAATATATGTAAATATGCAATATATGTAAATATGCAATATATGTAAATATGCAATATATGTAAATATGCAATATATGTAAATATGCAATATATGTAAATATGCAATATATGTAAACATGCAATATATGTAAATATGCAATATATGTAAACATGCAAGATATGTAAATATGCAATATATGTTAATATGCAATATATGTAAATATGCAATATATGTAAATATGCAATATATGTAAATATGCAATATATGTGAATATGCAATATATGTGAATATGCAATATATGTAAATATGCAATATATGTAAATATGCAATATATGTAAATATGCAATATATGTAAATATGCAATATATGTAAATATGCAATATATGTAAATATGCAATATATGTAAATATGCAATATATTTAAATATGCAATATATGTAAATATGCAATATATGTAAATATGCACTATATGTAAATATGCAATATATGTAAATATGCAATATATGTAAATATGCAATATATGTAAATATGCAATAAATGTAAATATGCAATATATGTAAATATGCAATATATGTAAATATGCAATATATGTAAATATGCAATATATGTAAATATGCAATATATGTAAATATGCAATATATGTAAATATGCAATATATGTAAATATGCAAAATTTGTAAATATGCAATATATGTAAATATGCAATATATGTAAATAGGCAATATATGTAAATATGCAATATATGTAAATATGCAGTATATGTAAATAGGCAATATATGTAAATATGCAATATATGTGAATATGCAATATATGTAAATATGCAATATATGTAAATATGCAATATATGTAAATATGCAATATATGTAAGTATGCAATATATGTAAATATGCAATATATGTAAATATGCAATATATGTAAATATGCAATATAGGTAAATATGCAATATATGTAAATATGCAATATATGTAAATATGCAATATATGTAAATATGCAATATATGTAAATATGCAATATATGTAAATATGCAATATATGTAAATATGCAATATATGTAAATATGCAATATATGTAAATATGCAATATATGTAATCATGCAATATATGTAAATAGGCAAGATATGTAAATATGCAATATATGTAAATATGCAGTATATGTAAATATGCAATATATGTAAATATGCAATATATGTAAATATGCAATATATGTAAATATGCAATATATGTAAATATGCAATATATGTAAATATGCAATATATGTAAATATGCAATATATGTAAATATGCAATATATGTAAATATGCAATATATGTAAATATGCAATATATGTAAATATGCAATATATGTAAATATGCAATATATGTAAATATGCAATATATGTAAATATGCAATATATGTAAATATGCAATATATGTAAATATGCAATATATGTAAATAAGCAATATATGTAAATATGCAATATATGTAAATATGCAATATATGTAAATATGCAATATATGTAAATATGCAATATATGTAAATATGCAATATATGTAAATATGCAATATATGTAAATATGCAATATATGTAAATATGCAATATATGTAAATATGCAATATATGTAAATATGCAATATATGTAAATATGCAATACATGTAAATATGCAATATATGTAAATATGCAATATATGTAAATATGCAATATATGTAAATATGCAATATATGTAAATATGCAATATATGTAAATATGCAATATATGTAAATATGCAATATATGTAAATATGCAATATATGTAAATATGCAATATATGTAAATATGCAATATATGTAAATATGCAATATATGTAAATATGCAATATATGTAAATATGCAATATATGTAAATATGCAATATATGTGAATATGCAATATATGTGAATATGCAATATATGTAAGTATGCAATATATGTAAATATGCAATATATGTAAATATGCAATATATGTAAATATGCAATATATGTAAATATGCAATATATGTAAATATGCAATATATGTAAATATGCAATATATGTAAATATGCAATATATGTAAATATGCAATTAATGTAAATATGCAATATTCGTAAATATGCAATATATGTAAATATGCAATATATGTAAATAGGCAATATATGTAAATATGCAATATATGTAAATATGCAGTATATGTAAATATGCAATATATGTAAATATGCAATATATGTGAATATGCAATATATGTAAATATGCAATATATGTAAATATGCAATTTATGTAAATATGCAATATAGGTAAATATGCAATATATGTAAATATGCAATATATGTAAATATGCAATATATGTAAATATGCAATATATGTAAATATGCAATATATGTGAATATGCAATATATGTGAATATGCAATATATGTAAATATGCAATATATGTAAATATGCAATATATGTAAATATGCAATATATGTAAATATGCAATATATGTAAATATGCAATATATGTAAATATGCAATATATGTAAATATGCAATATATGTAAATATGCAATATATGTAAATATGCAATATATGTAAATATGCAATATATGTAAATATGCAATTAATGTAAATATGCAATATTCGTAAATATGCAATATATGTAAATATGCAATATATGTAAATAGGCAATATATGTAAATATGCAATATATGTAAATATGCAATACATGTAAATATGCAATATATGTAAATATGCAATATATGTAAATATGCAATATATGTAAATATGCAATATATGTAAATATGCAATATATGTAAATATGCAATATATGTAAATATGCAATATATGTAAATATGCAATATATGTAAATATGCAATATATGTAAATATGCAATATATGTAAATATGCAATATATGTAAATATGCAATATATGTAAATATGCAATATATGTAAATATGCAATATATGTGAATATGCAATATATGTGAATATGCAATATATGTAAGTATGCAATATATGTAAATATGCAATATATGTAAATATGCAATATATGTAAATATGCAATATATGTAAATATGCAATATATGTAAATATGCAATATATGTAAATATGCAATATATGTAAATATGCAATATATGTAAATATGCAATTAATGTAAATATGCAATATTCGTAAATATGCAATATATGTAAATATGCAATATATGTAAATAGGCAATATATGTAAATATGCAATATATGTAAATATGCAGTATATGTAAATATGCAATATATGTAAATATGCAATATATGTGAATATGCAATATATGTAAATATGCAATATATGTAAATATGCAATATATGTAAATATGCAATATAGGTAAATATGCAATATATGTAAATATGCAATATATGTAAATATGCAATATATGTAAATATGCAATATATGTGAATATGCAATATATGTGAATATGCAATATATGTAAATATGCAATATAGGTAAATATGCAATATATGTAAATATGCAATATATGTAAATATGCAATATATGTAAATATGCAATATATGTAAATATGCAATATATGTAAATATGCAATATATGTAAATATGCAATATATGTAAATATGCAATATATGTAAATATGCAATTAATGTAAATATGCAATATTCGTAAATATGCAATATATGTAAATATGCAATATATGTAAATAGGCAATATATGTAAATATGCAATATATGTAAATATGCAGTATATGTAAATATGCAATATATGTAAATATGCAATATATGTGAATATGCAATATATGTAAATATGCAATATATGTAAATATGCAATATATGTAAATATGCAATATAGGTAAATATGCAATATATGTAAATATGCAATATATGTAAATATGCAATATATGTAAATATGCAATATATGTAAATATGCAATATATGTAAATATGCAATATATGTAAATATGCAATATATGTAAATATGCACTATATGTAATCATGCAATATATGTAAATATGCAAGATATGTAAATATGCAATATATGTAAATATGCAGTATATGTAAATATGCAATATATGTAAATATGCAATATATGTAAATATGCAATATATGTAAATATGCAATATATGTAAATATGCAATATATGTAAATATGCAATATATGTAAATATGCAATTAATGTAAATATGCAATATTCGTAAATATGCAATATATGTAAATATGCAATATATGTAAATAGGCAAATAATGTAAATATGCAATATATGTAAATATGCAGTATATGTAAATATGCAATATATGTAAATATGCAATATATGTGAATATGCAATATATGTAAATATGCAATATATGTAAATATGCAATATATGTAAATATGCAATATAGGTAAATATGCAATATATGTAAATATGCAATATATGTAAATATGCAATATATGTAAATATGCAATATATGTAAATATGCAATATATGTAAATATGCAATATATGTAAATATGCAATATATGTAAATATGCAATATATGTAAATATGCAATTAATGTAAATATGCAATATTCGTAAATATGCAATATATGTAAATATGCAATATATGTAAATAGGCAATATATGTAAATATGCAATATATGTAAATATGCAGTATATGTAAATATGCAATATATGTAAATATGCAATATATGTGAATATGCAATATATGTAAATATGCAATATATGTAAATATGCAATATATGTAAATATGCAATATAGGTAAATATGCAATATATGTAAATATGCAATATATGTAAATATGCAATATATGTAAATATGCAATATATGTAAATATGCAATATATGTAAATATGCAATATATGTAAATATGCAATATATGTAAATATGCAATATATGTAAATATGCACTATATGTAATCATGCAATATATGTAAATATGCAAGATATGTAAATATGCAATATATGTAAATATGCAGTATATGTAAATATGCAATATATGTAAATATGCAATATATGTAAATATGCAATATATGTAAATATGCAATATATGTAAATATGCAATATATGTAAATATGCAATATATGTAAATATGCAATTAATGTAAATATGCAATATTCGTAAATATGCAATATATGTAAATATGCAATATATGTAAATAGGCAATATATGTAAATATGCAATATATGTAAATATGCATTATATGTAAATATGCAATATATGTAAATATGCAATATATGTGAATATGCAATATATGTAAATATGCAATATATGTAAATATGCAATATATGTAAATATGCAATATAGGTAAATATGCAATATATGTAAATATGCAATATATGTAAATATGCAATATATGTAAATATGCACTATATTTAAATATGCAATATATGTAAATATGCAATATATGTAAATATGCTATATATGTAAATATGCAATATATGTAAATATGCAATATATGTAAATATGCAATATATGTAAGTATGCAATATATGTAAATATGCAATATATGTAAATATGCAATATATGTAAATATGCAATATATGTAAATATGCAATATATGTAAATATGCAATATATGTAACTATGCAATATATGTAAACATGCAATATATGTAAATATGCAATATATGTAAATATGCAATGTATGTAAATATGCAATATATGTAAATATGCAATATATGTAAATATGCATTATATGTAAATATGCAATATATGTAAATATGCAATATATGTAAATATGCAATATATGTAAATATGCAATATATGTAAATATGCAATATATGTAAATATGCAATATATGTAAATATGCAATATATGTAAATATGCAATATATGTAAATATGCAATATATGTAAATATGCAATATAGGTAAATATGCAATATATGTAAATATGCAATATATGTGAATATGCAATATATGTAAAGATGCAATATATGTAAATATGCAATATATGTAAATATGCAATATATGTAAATATGCAATATATGTAAATATGCAATATATGTAAATATGCAATATTCGTAAATATGCAATATATTTAAAAATGCAATATATGTAAATAGGCAATATATGTAAATATGCAATATATGTAAATATGCAGTATATGTAAATATGCAATATATGTAAATATGCAATATATGTGAATATGCAATATATGTAAATATGCAATATATGTAAATATGCAATATATGTAAATATGCAATATAGGTAAATATGCAATATATGTAAATATGCAATATATGTAAATATGCAATATATGTAAATATGCAATATATGTAAATATGCAATATATGTAAATATGCAATATATGTAAATATGCAATATATGTAAATATGCAATATATGTAAATATGCACTATATGTAATCATGCAATATATGTAAATATGCAAGATATGTAAATATGCAATATATGTAAATATGCAGTATATGTAAATATGCAATATATGTAAATATGCAATATATGTAAATATGCAATATATGTAAATATGCAATATATGTAAATATGCAATATATGTAAATATGCAATATATGTAAATATGCAATATATGTAAATATGCAATATATGTTAATATGCAATATATGTAAATATGCAATATATGTAAATATGCAATATATGTAAATATGCAATATATGTAAATATGCAATATATGTAAATATGCAATATATGTAAATATGCAATATATGTAAATATGCAATATATGTAAATATGCAATATATGTAAATATGCAATATATGTAAATATGCAATATATGTAAATATGCAATATATGTAATCATGCAATATATGTAAATATGCAAGATATGTAAATATGCAATATATGTAAATATGCAGTATATGTAAATATGCAATATATGTAAATATGCAATATATGTAAATATGCAATATATGTAAATATGCAATATATGTAAATATGCAATATATGTAAATATGCAATATATGTAAATATGCAATATATGTAAATATGCAATATATGTAATTATGCAATATATGTAAATATGCTATATATGTAAATATGCAATATATGTAAATATGCAATATATGTAAATATGCAATATATGTAAATATGCAATATATGTAAATATGCAATATATGTAAATATGCAATATATGTAAATATGCAATATATGTAAATATGCAATATATGTAAATATGCAATATATGTAAATATGCAATATATGTAAATATGCAAAATATGTAAATATGCAATATATGTAAATATGCAATGTATGTAAATATGCAATATATGTAAATATGCAATATATGTAAATATGCATTATATGTAAATATGCAATATATGTAAATATGCAATATATGTAAATATGCAATATATGTAAATATGCAATATATGTAAATATGCAATATATGTAAATATGCAATATATGTAAATATGCAATATATGTAAATATGCAATATATGTAAATATGCAATATATGTAAATATGCAATATAGGTAAATATGCAATATATGTAAATATGCAATATATGTGAATATGCAATATATGTAAAGATGCAATATATGTAAATATGCAATATATGTAAATATGCAATATATGTAAATATGCAATATATGTAAATATGCAATATATGTAAATATGCAATATATGTAAATATGCAATATATGTGAATATGCAATATATGTAAATATGCAATATATGTAAATATGCAATAAATGTAAATATGCAATATATGTAAATATGCAATTAATGTAAATATGCAATATATGTAAATATGCAATATATGTAAATATGCAATATATGTAAATATGCAATATATGTAAATATGCAATATATGTGAATATGCAATATATGTAAATATGCAATATATGTAAATAAGCAATATATGTAAATATGCAATATATGTAAATATGCAATATATGTAAATATGCAATATATGTAAATATGCAATATATGTAAATATGCAATATATGTAAATATGCAATATATGTAAATATGCAATATATGTAAATATGCAATATATGTAAATATGCAATATATGTAAATATGCAATATATGTAAATATGCAATATATGTAAATATTCAATATATGTAAATATGCAATATATGTAAATATGCAATATAGGTAAATATGCAATATATGTAAATATGCAATATATGTGAATATGCAATATATGTAAATATGCAATAAATGTAAATATGCAATATATGTAAATATGCAATTGATGTAAATGTGCAATATATGTAAATATGCAATATATGTAAATATGCAATATATGTAAATATGCAATATATGTAAATATGCAATATATGTGAATATGCAATATATGTAAATATGCAATATATGTAAATATGCAATATATGTAAATATGCAATATATGTAAATATGCAATATATGTAAATATGCAATATATGTAAATATGCAATATATGTAAATATGCAATATATGTAAATATGCAATATATGTAAATATGCAATATATGTAAATATGCAATATATGTAAATACGCAATATATGTAAATATGCAATATATGTAAATATGCAATATATGTAAATATGCAATATATGTAAATATGCAATATATGTAAATATGCAATATATGTAAATATGCAATATATGTAAACATGCAATATATGTAAATATGCAATATATGTAAATATGCAATATATGTAAATATGCAATATATTTAAATATGCAATATATGTAAATATGCAATATATGTAAATATGCAATATATGTAAACATGCAATATGTGTAAATATGCAATATATGTAAATATGCAATATATGTAAATATGCAATATATGTAAATATGCAATACATGTAAATATGCAATATTTGTAAATATGCAATCTATGTAAATATGCAATATATGTAAATATGCAATATATGTAAATATGCAATATATGTAAATATGCAATATATGTAAATATGCAATATATGTAAATATGCAATATATGTAAATATGCAATATATGTAAATTTGCAATATATGTAAATATGCAATATATGTAAATATGCAATATATGTAAATATGCAATATATGTAAATATGCAATATATGTAAATATGCAATATATGTAAATATGCACTATATGTAAATATGCAATATATGTAAATATGCAATATATGTAAATATGCAATATATGTAAATATGCAATATATGTAAAAATGCAATATATGTAAATATGCAATATATGTAAATATGCAATATATGTAAATATGCAATATATGTAAATATGCAATATATGTAAATATGCAATATATGTGAATATGCAATATATGTAAATATGCAATATATGTAAATATGCAATATATGTAAATATGCAATATATGTGAATATTCAATATATGTAAATATGCAACATATGTAAATATGCAATATATGTAAATATGCAATATATGTAATTATCCAATATATGTAAATATGCAATATATGTAAATATGCCATATATGTAAATATGCAATATATGTAAATATGCAATATATGTAAATATGCAATATATGTAAATTTGCAATATATGTAAATATGCAATATATGTAAATATGCAATATATGTAAATATGCAATATATGTAAATATGCAATATATGTAAATATGCAATATATGTAAATATGCAATATTTGTGAATATGCAATATATGTAAATATGCAATATATGTAAATATGCAATATATGTAAATATGCAATATATGTAAATATGCAATATATGTAAATATGCAATATATGTAAATATGCAATATATGTAAATATGCAATATATGTAAATATGCAATATATGTGAATATGCAATATATGTAAATATGCAATATATGTGAATATGCAATATATGTAAATATGCAATATATGTAAATATGCAATATATGTAAATATGCAATATATGTAAATATGCAATATATGTAAATATACAATATATGTAAATATGCAATATATGTAAATATGCAATATATGTAAATATGCAATATATGTAAATATGCAATATATGTAAATATGCAATATATGTAAATATGCAATATATGTAAATATGCAATATATGTAAATATGCAATATATGTAAATATGCAATATATGTGAATATGCAATATATGTAAATATGCAATATATGTGAATATGCAATATATGTAAATATGCAATATATGTAAATATGCAATATATGTAAATATGCAATATATGTAAATATGCAATATATGTAAATATGCAATATATGTAAATATGCAATATATGTAAATATGAAATATATGTAAATATGCAACATATGTAAATATGCAATATATGTAAATATGCAATATATGTAAATATGCAATATATGTAAATATGCAATATATGTAAATATGCAATATATGTAAACTTGCAATAAATGTAAATTTGCAATATATGTAAATATGCAATATATGTAAATATGCAATATATGTAAATATGCAATAAGTTGTAAATATGCAATATATGTAAATATGCAATACATGTAAATATGCAATATTTGTAAATATGCAATCTATGTAAATATGCAATATATGTAAATATGCAATATATGTAAATATGCAATATATGTAAATATGCAATATATGTAAATATGCAATATATGTAAATATGCAATATATGTAAATATGCAATATATGTAAATTTGCAATATATGTAAATATGCAATATATGTAAATATGCAATATATGTAAATATGCAATATATGTAAATATGCAATATATGTAAATATGCAATATATGTAAATATGCAATATATGTAAATATGCAATATATGTAAATATGCAATATATGTAAATATGCAATATATGTAAATATGCAATATATGTAAATATGCAATATATGTAAATATGCAATATATGTAAATATGCAATATATGTAAATATGCAATATATGTAAATATGCAATATATGTAAATATGCAATATATGTAAATATGCAATATATGTAAATATGCAATATATGTAAATATGCAATATATGTAAATATTCAATATATGTAAAAATGCAATATATGTGAATATTCAATATATGTAAATATGCAATATATGTAAATATTCAATATATGTAAATATGCAATATATGTAAATATGCAATATATGTAAATATGCAATATATGTAAATATGCAATATATGTAAATATGCAATATATGTAAATATGCAATATATGTAAATATGCAATATATGTAAATATGCAATATATGTAAATATGCAATATATGTGAATATGCAATATATGTAAATATGCAATATATGTAAATATGCAATATATGTAAATATGCAATATATGTAAATATGCAATATATGTAAATATGCAATATATGTAAATATGCAATATATGTAAATATGCAATATATGTAAATATGCAATATATGTAAATATGCAATATATGTAAATATGCAATATATGTAAATATGCAATATATGTAAATATGCAATATATGTAAACATGCAATATATGTAAATATGCAATATATGTAAATATGCAATATATGTAAATATGCAATATATGTGAATATGCAATATATGTAAATATGCAATATATGTAAATATGCAATATATGTAAATATGCAATATATGTAAATATGCACTATATGTAATAATGCAATATATGTAAATATGCAATATATGTAAATATGCAATATATGTAAATATGCAATATATGTAAATATGCAATATATGTGAATATGCAATATATGTAAATATGCAATATATGTGAATATGCAATATATGTAAATATGCAATATATGTAAATATGCAATATATGTAAATATGCGATATATGTAAATATGCAATATATGTAAATATACAATATATGTAAATATGCAATATATGTAAATATGCAATATATGTAAATATGCAATATATGTAAATATGCAATAGATGTAAATATGCAATATATGTAAATATGCAATATATGTAAATATGCAATATATGTAAATATGCAATATATGTGAATATGCAATATATGTAAATATGCAATATATGTAAATATGCAATATATGTAAATATGCAATATATGTAAATATGCAATATATCTAAATATGCAATATATGTGAATATGCAATATATGTAAATATGCAATATATGTGAATATGCAATATATGTAAATATGCAGTATATGTAAATATGCAATATATGTAAATATGCAATATATGTAAATATGCAATATATGTAAATATGCAATATATGTAAATATGCAATATGTGTAAATATGCAATATATGTAAATATGCAACATATGTAAATATGCAATATATGTAAATATGCAATATATGTAAATATGCAATATATGTAAATATGAAATATATGTAAATATGCAATATATGTGAATATGCAATATATGTAAATATGCAATATATGTGAATATGCAATATCTGTAAATATGCAATATATGTAAATATGCAATATATGTAAATATGCAATATATGTAAATATGCAATATATGTAAATATGCAATATATGTGAATATGCAATATATGTAAATATGCAATATATGTAAATATGCAACATATGTAAATATGCAATATATGTAAATATGCAATATATGTAAATATGCATTATATGTAAATATGCAATATATGTAAATATGCTATATATGTAAACTTGCAATAAATGTAAATTTGCAATATATGTAAATATGCAATATATGTAAATATGCAATATATGTAAATATGCAATATATGTAAATATGCAATATATGTAAATATGCAATATATGTAAATATGCAAAATATGTAAATATGCAATATATGTAAATATGCAATATATGTAAATATGCAATATATGTAAATATGCAATATATGTGAATATGCAATATATGTGAATATGCAATATATGTAAATATGCAATATATGTAAATATGCAATATATGTAAATATGCAATATATGTAAATATGCACTATATGTAATAATGCAATATATGTAAATATGCAATATATGTAAATATGCAATATATGTAAATTTGCAATATATGTAAATATGCAATATATGTGAATATGCAATATATGTAAATATGCAATCTATGTGAATATGCAATATATGTAAATATGCAATATATGTAAATATGCAATATATGTAAATATGCAATATATGTAAATATGCAATATATGTAAATATGCAATATATGTAAATATGCAATATATGTAAATATGCAATATATGTAAATATGCAATATATGTGAATATGCAATATATGTAAATATGCAATATATGTAAATATGCAATATATGTAAATATGCAATATATGTAAATATGCAATATATCTAAATATGCAATATATGTGAATATGCAATATATGTAAATATGCAATATATGTAAATATGCAATATATCTAAATATGCAATATATGTGAATATGCAATATATGTAAATATGCAATATATGTGAATATGCAATATATGTAAATATGCAGTATATGTAAATATGCAATATATGTAAATATGCAATATATGTAAATATGCAATATATGTAAATATGCAATATATGTAAATATGCAATATATGTAAATTTGCAATATATGTAAATATGCAACATATGTAAATATGCAATATATGTAAATATGCAATATATGTAAATATGCAATATATGTAAATATGAAATATATGTAAATATGCAATATATGTGAATATGCAATATATGTAAATATGCAATATATGTGAATATGCAATATATGTAAATATGCAATATATGTAAATATGCAATATATGTAAATATGCAATATATGTAAATATGCAATATATGTAAATATGCAATATATGTAAATATGCAATATATGTGAATATGCAATATATGTAAATATGCAATATATGTAAATATGCAACATATGTAAATATGCAATATATGTAAATATGCAATATATGTAAATATGCATTATATGTAAATATGCAATATATGTAAATATGCTATATATGTAAACTTGCAATAAATGTAAATTTGCAATATATGTAAATATGCAATATATGTAAATATGCAATATATGTAAATATGCAATATATGTAAATATGCAATATATGTAAATATGCAATATATGTAAATATGCAAAATATGTAAATATGCAATATATGTAAATATGCAATATATGTAAATATGCAATATATGTAAATATGCAATATATGTAAATATGCAATATATGTGAATATGCAATATATGTAAATATGCAATATATGTAAATATGCAATATATGTAAATATGCAATATATGTAAATATGCACTATATGTAATAATGCAATATATGTAAATATGCAATATATGTAAATATGCAATATATGTAAATATGCAATATATGTAAATATGCAATATATGTGAATATGCAATATATGTAAATATGCAATCTATGTGAATATGCAATATATGTAAATATGCAATATATGTAAATATGCAATATATGTAAATATGCAATATATGTAAATATGCAATATATGTAAATATGCAATATATGTAAATATGCAATATATGTAAATATGCAATATATGTAAATATGCAATATATGTGAATATGCAATATATGTAAATATGCAATATATGTAAATATGCAATATATGTAAATATGCAATATATGTAAATATGCAATATATCTAAATATGCAATATATGTGAATATGCAATATATGTAAATATGCAATATATGTAAATATGCAATATATCTAAATATGCAATATATGTGAATATGCAATATATGTAAATATGCAATATATGTGAATATGCAATATATGTAAATATGCAGTATATGTAAATATGCAATATATGTAAATATGCAATATATGTAAATATGCAATATATGTAAATATGCAATATATGTAAATATGCAATATATGTAAATTTGCAATATATGTAAATATGCAACATATGTAAATATGCAATATATGTAAATATGCAATATATGTAAATATGCAATATATGTAAATATGAAATATATGTAAATATGCAATATATGTGAATATGCAATATATGTAAATATGCAATATATGTGAATATGCAATATATGTAAATATGCAATATATGTAAATATGCAATATATGTAAATATGCAATATATGTAAATATGCAATATATGTAAATATGCAATATATGTAAATATGCAATATATGTAAATATGCAATATATGTAAATATGCAACATATGTAAATATGCAATATATGTAAATATGCAATATATGTAAATATGCATTATATGTAAATATGCAATATATGTAAATATGCTATATATGTAAACTTGCAATAAATGTAAATTTGCAATATATGTAAATATGCAATATATGTAAATATGCAATATATGTAAATATGCAATATATGTAAATATGCAATATATGTAAATATGCAATATATGTAAATATGCAATATATGTAAATATGCAATATATGTAAATATGCAATATATGTAAATATGCAATATATGTAAATATGCATTATATGTAAATATGCAATATATGTAAATATGCAATATATGTGAATATGCAATATATGTAAATATGCAATATATGTAAATATGCAATATATGTAAATATGCAATATATGTAAATATGCAATATATGTAAATATGCAATATATGTAAATATGAAATATATGTAAATATGCAATATATGTAAATATGCAATATATGTAAATATGCAATATATGTAAATATGCAATATATGTAAATATGCAATATATGTAAATATGCAATATATGTAAATATGCAATATATGTAAATATGCAATATATGTAAATATGCAATATATGTAAATATGCAATATATGTAAATATGCAATATATGTAAATATGCAATATATGTAAATATGCAATATATGTAAATATGCAATATATGTAAATATGCAATATATGTAAATATGAAATATATGTAAATATGCAATATATGTAAATATGCAATATATGTAAATATGCAATATATGTAAATATGCAATATATGTAAATATGCAATATATGTAAATATGCAATATATGTAAATATGCAATATATGTAAATATGCAATATATGTAAATATGCAATATATGTAAAAATGCAATATATGTAAATATGCAATATATGTAAATATGCAATATATGTAAATATGCAATATATGTAAATATGCAATATATGTGAATATTCAATATATGTAAATATGCAACATATGTAAATATGCAATATATGTAAATATGCAATAAATGTAAATATGCAATATATGTAAATATGCAATATATGTAAATATGCAATATATGTAAATATGCAATATATGTAAATATGCAATATATGTAAATATGCAATATATGTAAAGATGCAATATATGTAAATTTGCAATATATGTAAATATGCAATATATGTAAATATGCAATATATGTAAATATGCAATATATGTAAATATGCAATATATGTAAATATGCAATATATGTAAATATGCAATATATGTAAATATGCAATATATGTAATTATGCAATATATGTAAATATGCAATATATGTAAATATGCAATATATGTAAATATGCAATATATGTAAATATGCAATATATGTAAATATGCAATATATGTAAATATGCAATATATGTAAATATGCAATATATGTAAATATGCAATATATGTAAATATGCAATATATGTAAATATGCAATATATGTAAATATGCAATATATGTAAACATGCAATATATGTAAATATGCAATATATGTAAATATGCAATATATGTAAATATGCAATATATGTGAATATGCAATATATGTAAATATGCAATATATGTAAATATGCAATATATGTAAATATGCAATATATGTAAATATGCACTATATGTAATAATGCAATATATGTAAAAATGCAATATATGTAAATATGCAATATATGTAAATATGCAATATATGTAAATATGCAATATATGTGAATATGCAATATATGTAAATATGCAATATATGTGAATATGCAATATATGTAAATATGCAATATATGTAAATATGCAATATATGTAAATATGCAATATATGTAAATATGCAATATATGTAAATATGCAATATATGTAAATATGCATTATATGTAAATATGCAATATATGTAAATATGCAATATATGTGAATATTCAATATATGTAAATATGCAATATATGTAAATATGCAATATATGTAAATATGCATTATATGTAAATATGAAATATATGTAAATATGCAATATATGTGAATATTCAATATATGTAAATATGCAATATATGTAAATATGCAATATATGTAAATATGCAATATATGTAAATATGCAATATATGTAAATATGCAATATATGTAAATATGCAATATATGTAAATATGCATTATATGTAAATATGCAATATATGTAAATATGCAATATATGTGAATATTCAATATATGTAAATATGCAATATATGTAAATATGCAATATATGTAAATATGCATTATATGTAAATATGAAATATATGTAAATATGCAATATATGTGAATATTCAATATATGTAAATATGCAATATATGTAAATATGCAATATATGTAAATATGCAATATATGTAAATATGCAATATATGTAAATATGCAATATATGTAAATATGAAATATATGTAAATATGCAATATATGTAAATATGCAATATATGTAAATATGCAATATATGTAAATATGCAATATATGTAAATATGCAATATATGTAAATATGCAATATATGTAAATATGCAATATATGTAAATATGCATTATATGTAAATATGCAATATATGTAAATATGCAATATATGTGAATATTCAATATATGTAAATATGCAATATATGTAAATATGCAATATATGTAAATATGCAATATATGTAAATATGCAATATATGTAAATATGCAATATATGTAAATATGAAATATATGTAAATATGCAATATATGTAAATATGCAATATATGTAAATATGCAATATATGTAAATATGCAATATATGTAAATATGCAATATATGTAAATATGCAATATATGTAAATATGCAACATATGTAAATATGCACTATATGTAATAATGCAATATATGTAAAAATGCAATATATGTAAATATGCAATATATGTAAATATGCAATATATGTGAATATGCAATATATGTAAATATGCAATATATGTGAATATGCAATATATGTAAATATGCAATATATGTAAATATGCAATATATGTAAATATGCAATATATGTAAATATGCAATATATGTAAATATACAATATATGTAAATATGCAATATATGTAAATATGCAATATATGTAAATATGCAATTTATGTAAATATGCAATATATGTAAATATGCAATATATGTAAATATGCAATATATCTAAATATGCAATATATGTGAATATGCAATATATGTAAATATGCAATATATGTGAATATGCAATATATGTAAATATGCAGTATATGTAAATATGCAATATATGTAAATATGCAATATATGTAAATATGCAATATATGTAAATATGCAATATATGTAAATATGCAATATATGTAAATATGCAATATATGTAAATATGCAATATATGTAAATATGCAATATATGTAAATATGCAATATATGTAAATATGCATTATATGTAAATATGCAATATATGTAAATATGCAATATATGTGAATATTCAATATATGTAAATATGCAATATATGTAAATATGCAATATATGTAAATATGCAATATATGTAAATATGCAATATATGTAAATATGCAATATATGTAAATATGAAATATATGTAAATATGCAATATATGTAAATATGCAATATATGTAAATATGCAATATATGTAAATATGCAATATATGTAAATATGCAATATATGTAAATATGCAATATATGTAAATATGCATTATATGTAAATATGCAATATATGTAAATATGCAATATATGTGAATATTCAATATATGTAAATATGCAATATATGTAAATATGCAATATATGTAAATATGCAATATATGTAAATATGCAATATATGTAAATATGCAATATATGTAAATATGAAATATATGTAAATATGCAATATATGTAAATATGCAATATATGTAAATATGCAATATATGTAAATATGCAATATATGTAAATATGCAATATATGTAAATATGCAATATATGTAAATATGCAACATATGTAAATATGCACTATATGTAATAATGCAATATATGTAAAAATGCAATATATGTAAATATGCAATATATGTAAATATGCAATATATGTGAATATGCAATATATGTAAATATGCAATATATGTGAATATGCAATATATGTAAATATGCAATATATGTAAATATGCAATATATGTAAATATGCAATATATGTAAATATGCAATATATGTAAATATACAATATATGTAAATATGCAATATATGTAAATATGCAATATATGTAAATATGCAATTTATGTAAATATGCAATATATGTAAATATGCAATATATGTAAATATGCAATATATGTAAATATGCAATATATGTAAATATGCAATATATGTGAATATGCAATATATGTAAATATGCAATATATGTAAATATGCAATATATGTAAATATGCAATATATGTAAATATGCAATATATCTAAATATGCAATATATGTGAATATGCAATATATGTAAATATGCAATATATGTGAATATGCAATATATGTAAATATGCAGTATATGTAAATATGCAATATATGTAAATATGCAATATATGTAAATATGCAATATATGTAAATATGCAATATATGTAAATATGCAATATATGTAAATATGCAATATATGTAAATATGCAACATATGTAAATATGCAATATATGTAAATATGCAATATATGTAAATATGAAATATATGTAAATATGCAATATATGTAAATATGCAATATATGTAAACTTGCAATAAATGTAAATTTGCAATATATGTAAATATGCAATATATGTAAATATGCAATATATGTAAATATGCAATATATGTAAATATGCAATATATGTAAATATGCAATATATGTAAATATGCAAT
Organism: Piscicola geometra; assembly: GCA_943735955.1. Classification (NCBI taxonomy): domain Eukaryota; kingdom Metazoa; phylum Annelida; class Clitellata; order Hirudinida; family Piscicolidae; genus Piscicola; species Piscicola geometra. The sequence goes on along the minus strand of CALSEQ010000007.1, from coordinate 6,492 downwards.
ATATGTAAATATGCAATATATGTAAATATGCATTATATGTAAATATGCAATATATGTAAATATGCAATATATGTGAATATTCAATATATGTAAATATGCAATATATGTAAATATGCAATATATGTAAATATGCAATATATGTAAATATGCAATATATGTAAATATGCAATATATGTAAATATGAAATATATGTAAATATGCAATATATATAAATATGCAATATATGTAAATATGCAATATATGTAAATATGCAATATATGTAAATATGCAATATATGTAAATATGCAATATATGTAAATATGCAACATATGTAAATATGCAATATATGTAAATATGCAATATATGTAAATATGCAATATATGTAAATATGCAATATATGTAAATATGCAATATATGTAAATATGCAATATATGTGAATATTCAATATATGTAAATATGCAACATATGTAAATATGCAATATATGTAAATATGCAATATATGTAAATATGCAATATATGTAAATATGCAATATATGTAAATATGCAATATATGTAAATATGCAATATATGTAAATATGCAATATATGTAAAGATGCAATATATGTAAATTTGCAGTATATGTAAATATGCAATATATGTAAATATGCAATATATGTAAATATGCAATATATGTAAATATGCAATATATGTAAATATGCAATATATGTAAATATGCAATATATGTAAATATGCAATATATGTAATTATGCAATATATGTAAATATGCAATATATGTAAATATGCAATATATGTAAATATGCAATATATGTAAATATGCAATATATGTAAAGATGCAATATATGTAAATATGCAATATATGTAAATATGCAATATATGTAAATATGCAATATATGTAAATATGCAATATATGTAAATAAGCAATATATGTAAATATGCAATATATGTAAATATACAATATATGTAAATATGCAATATATGTAAATATGCAATATATGTGAATATGCAATATATGTAAATATGCAATATATGTAAATATGCAATATATGTAAATATGCAATATATGTAAATATGCACTATATGTAATAATGCAATATATGTAAATATGCAATATATGTAAATATGCAATATATGTAAATATGCAATATATGTAAATATGCAACATATGTAAATATGCAATATATGTAAATATGCAATATATGTAAATATGCAATATTTGTAAATATGCAATATATGTAAATATGCAATATAAGTAAATATGCAATATATGTAAATATGCATTATATGTAAATATGCAATATATGTAAATATGCAATATATGTGAATATTCAATATATGTAAATATGCAATATATGTAAATATGCAATATATGTAAATATGCAATATATGTAAATATGCAATATATGTAAATATGAAATATATGTAAATATGCAATATATGTAAATATGCAATATATGTAAATATGCAATATATGTAAATATGCAATATATGTAAATATGCAATATATGTAAATATGAAATATATGTAAATATGCAATATATGTAAATATGCAATATATGTAAATATGCAATATATGTAAATATGCAATATATGTAAATATGCAATATATGTAAATATGCAATATATGTAAATATGCAATATATGTAAATATGCAATATATGTAAATATGCAATATATGTAAATATGCAATATATGTAAATATGCAATATATGTAAATATGCAATATATGTAAATATGCAATATATGTAAATATGCAATATATGTAAAGATGCAATAAATGTAAATTTGCAATATATGTAAATATGCAATATATGTAAATATGCAATATATGTAAATATGCAATATATGTAAATATGCAATATATGTGAATATGCAATATATGTAAATATGCAATATATGTAAATATGCAATATATGTAATTATGCAATATATGTAAATATGCAATATATGTAAATATGCAATATATGTAAATATGCAATATATGTAAATATGCAATATATGTAAAGATGCAATCTATGTAAATATGCAATATATGTAAATATGCAATATATGTAAATATGCAATATATGTAAATATGCAATATATGTAAATATGCAATATATGTAAATATGCAATATATGTAAATATGCAATAAATGTAAATATGCAATATATGTAAATATGCAATATATGTGAATATGCAATATATGTAAATATGCAATATATGTAAATATGCAATATATGTAAATATGCAATATATGTAAATATGCACTATATGTAAATATGCAATATATGTAAATATGCAATATATGTAAATATGCAATATATGTAAATATGCAATATATGTAAATATGCAATATATGTAAATATGCGATATATGTAAATATGCAATATATGTAAATATGCAATATATGTAAATATGCAATATATGTAAATATGCAATATATGTAAATATGCAATATATGTAAATATGCAATATATGTAAATATGCAATATATGTAAATATGCAATATATGTAAATATGCAATATATGTAAATATGCAATTTATGTGAATATGCAATATATGTAAATATGCAATATATGTAAATATGCAATATATGTAAATATGCAATATATGTAAATATGCAATATATGTAAATATGCACTATATGTAATAATGCAATATATGTAAATATGCAATATATGTAAATATGAAATATATGTAAATATGCAATACATGTAAATATGCAACATATGTAAATATGCAATATATGTAAATATGCAATATATGTAAATATGCAATATATGTAAATATGCAATAGATGTAAATTTGCAATATATGTGAAATTGCAATATATGTAAATATGCAATATATGTAAATATGCAATATATGTAAATATGCAATATCTGTAAATATGCAATATATGTAAATATGCAATATATGTAAATATGCAATATATGTAAATATGCAATATATGTAAATATGCAATATATGTAAATATGCAATATATGTAAATATGCAATATATGTAAATATGCAATATATGTAAATATGCAATATATGTAAATATGCAACATATGTAAATATGCAATATATGTAAATATGCAATATATGTAAATATGCAATATATGTAAATATGCAATATATGTAAATATGCAATATATGTAAATATGCAATATATGTAATTATGCAATATATGTAAATATGCAATATATGTAAATATGCAATATATGTAAATATGCAATATATGTAAATATGCAATATATGTAAAGATGCAATATATGTAAATATGCAATATATGTAAATATGCAATATATGTAAATATGCAATATATGTAAATATGCAATATATGTAAATATGCAATATATGTAAATATGCAATATATGTAAATATGCAATAAATGTAAATATGCAATATATGTAAATATGCAATATATGTGAATATGCAATATATGTAAATATGCAATATATGTAAATATGCAATATATGTAAATATGCAATATATGTAAATATGCACTATATGTAAATATGCAATATATGTAAATATGCAATATATGTAAATATGCACTATATGTAATAATGCAATATATGTAAATATGCAATATATGTAAATATGCAATATATGTAAATATGCAATACATGTAAATATGCAACATATGTAAATATGCAACATATGTAAATATGCAATATATGTAAATATGCAATATATGTAAATATGCAATATATGTAAATATGCAATATATGTAAATATGCAATATATGTAAAGATGCAATAAATGTAAATTTGCAATATATGTAAATATGCAATATATGTAAATATGCAATATATGTAAATGTGCAATATATGTAAATATGCAACATATGTAAATATGCAATATATGTATATATGCAATATATGTAAATATGCAATATTTGTAAATATGCAATATATGTAAATATGCAATATATGTAAATATGCAATATATGTAAATATGCATTATATGTAAATATGCAATATATGTAAATATGCAATATATGTGAATATTCAATATATGTAAATATGCAATATATGTAAATATGCAATATATGTAAAGATGCAATATATGTAAATTTGCAGTATATGTAAATATGCAATATATGTAAATATGCAATATATGTAAATATGCAATATATGTAAATATGCAATATATGTAAATATGCAATATATGTAAATATGCAATATATGTAAATATGCAATATATGTAATTATGCAATATATGTAAATATGCAATATATGTAAATATGCAATATATGTAAATATGCAATATATGTAAATATGCAATATATGTAAAGATGCAATATATGTAAATATGCAATATATGTAAATATGCAATATATGTAAATATGCAATATATGTAAATATGCAATATATGTAAATAAGCAATATATGTAAATATGCAATATATGTAAATATACAATATATGTAAATATGCAATATATGTAAATATGCAATATATGTGAATATGCAATATATGTAAATATGCAATATATGTAAATATGCAATATATGTAAATATGCAATATATGTAAATATGCACTATATGTAATAATGCAATATATGTAAATATGCAATATATGTAAATATGCAATATATGTAAATATGCAATATATGTAAATATGCAACATATGTAAATATGCAATATATGTAAATATGCAATATATGTAAATATGCAATATTTGTAAATATGCAATATATGTAAATATGCAGTATATGTAAATATGCAATATATGTAAATATGCATTATATGTAAATATGCAATATATGTAAATATGCAATATATGTGAATATTCAATATATGTAAATATGCAATATATGTAAATATGCAATATATGTAAATATGCAATACATGTAAATATGCAATATATGTAAATATGAAATATATGTAAATATGCAATATATGTAAATATGCAATATATGTAAATATGCAATATATGTAAATATGCAATATATGTAAATATGCAATATATGTAAATATGAAATATATGTAAATATGCAATATATGTAAATATGCAATATATGTAAATATGCAATATATGTAAATATGCAATATATGTAAATATGCAATATATGTAAATATGCAATATATGTAAATATGCAATATATGTAAATATGCAATATATGTAAATATTCAATATATGTAAATATGCAACATATGTAAATATGCAATATATGTAAATATGCAATATATGTAAATATGCAATATATGTAAATATGCAATATATGTAAATATGCAATATATGTAAATATGCAATATATGTAAATATGCAATATATGTAAAGATGCAATAAATGTAAATTTGCAATATATGTAAATATGCAATATATGTAAATATGCAATATATGTAAATATGCAATATATGTAAATATGCAATATATGTAAATATGCAATATATGTAAATATGCAATATATGTAAATATGCAATATATGTAATTATGCAATATATGTAAATATGCAATATATGTAAATATGCAATATATGCTAATAATATGTAAATATGCAATATATGTAAATATGCAATATATGTAAAGATGCAATCTATGTAAATATGCAATATATGTAAATATGCAATATATGTAAATATGCAATATATGTAAATATGCAATATATGTAAATATGCAATACATGTAAATATGCAATATATGTAAATATGAAATATATGTAAATATGCAATATATGTAAATATGCAATATATGTAAATATGCAATATATGTAAATATGCAATATATGTAAATATGCAATATATGTAAATATGAAATATATGTAAATATGCAATATATGTAAATATGCAATATATGTAAATATGCAATATATGTAAATATGCAATATATGTAAATATGCAATATATGTAAATATGCAATATATGTAAATATGCAATATATGTAAATATGCAATATATGTAAATATTCAATATATGTAAATATGCAACATATGTAAATATGCAATATATGTAAATATGCAATATATGTAAATATGCAATATATGTAAATATGCAATATATGTAAATATGCAATATATGTAAATATGCAATATATGTAAATATGCAATATATGTAAATATGCAATATATGTAAATATGCAATATATGTAAATATGCAATATATGTAAATATGCAATATATGTAAATATGCAATATATGTAAATATGCAATATATGTAAATATGCAATATATGTAAATATGCAATATATGTAAATATGCAATATATGTAAATATGCAATATATGTAAATATGCAATATATGTAAATATGCAATATATGTAAATATGCAATATATGTAAATATGCAATATATGTAAATATGCAATATATGTAAATATGCAATATATGTAAATATGCAATATATGTAAATATGCAATATATGTAAATATGCAATATATGTAAATATGCAATATATGTAAATATGCAATATATGTAAATATGCAATATATGTAAATATGCAATATATGTAAATATGCAATATATGTAAATATGCAATATATGTAAAATATGCAATATATGTAAATATGCAATATATGTAAATATGCAATATATGTAAATATGCAATATA
>CALSEQ010000006.1:190000-250000 GCA_943735955.1 Piscicola geometra | reverse complement strand
TCAGGGTTCGATTCAGGAGAGGGAGCAAGAGAAACGGCTACCACATCCAAGGAAGGCAGCAGGCGTGCAAATTTGTCTCATGATTGAAAGAAAGATTTTTTAAAAACTTCATTTTTAAAATTTTTTCACTGGCAATGAAATTCCACGCTAGGCCGAGATCCTCGCCGCTTCGGTCGAATGCGCGAGAAAACATGCTTTAATCGGCTTGGGTCCCATTGAAACGCGATTATAAACTGTAAATTTACTCTTAATTTTCTAAGACTTTCAAGTTTTTCAACGGCATCCGCCGTCGCATCTCCTATCTCCCTCGATGACCGCTCACTTAGTGTATTAACAACTCGTTTCGATCTTATCGTCTATTTATAGTAATTAATTTTTTTTTTGCTTTATTCACCCCCCTTAGTTAAAAAAAAGGGTAGATATGACCCCGCGGTCAATCTCCGGGAAACCAAAGATTTTTGATTCCGGGGAAAGTATGGTTGCAAGACGATGAAGACGATGAAGACGATGAAGACGATGAAGACGGTGAAGACGATGAAGACGATGAAGACGATGAAGACGATGAAGACGATGAAGACGATGAAGACGGTGAAGACGATGAAGACGATGAAGACGATGAAGACGATGAAGACGATGAAGACGGTGAAGACGATGAAGACGATGAAGACGAAGAAGACGATGAAGACGATGAAGACGGTGAAGACGGTGAAGACGATGAAGACGATGAAGACGATGAAGACGGTGAAGACGATGAAGACGATGAAGACGGTGAAGACGGTGAAGACGATGAAGACGAACGATTAAGACGGAGAAGACGGTGAAGACGATGAAGACGATGAAGACGATGAAGACGGTGAAGACGAACGATGAAGACGATGAAGACGGTGAAGACGATGAAGACGGTGAAGACGATGAAGACGGTGAAGACGGTGAAGACGATGAAGACGGTGAAGACGATGAAGACCGTGAAGACGATGAAGACGGTAAAGACGGTGAAGACGGTGAAGACGGTGAAGACGGTGAAGACGATGAAGACGATGAAGACGGTGAAGACGGTGAAGACGATGAAGACGATGAAGACGATGAAAGGTGTTGGTTGATATAGACAGCAGTTAAAATAAAATTGTTTCAATCTTATCGTCTCTTATACGGCCTTATTTTCGTTTCACAAAAATTGAAACTCGATGTCTCACGCTAGTTAACTCTTGTATATTCTATAGGTATAGGCATGCTTCGAAACTCAAGATAATAAAGTTTCAAATGGCAACTCTTGTCAAATGAACTTATTTTGAGATTTGTCTCATGATTGAACGAAAGATTTTTTAAAATTTTTATTTTAAAATTTTTTCACCGGCAATGAAATTCCACGCTAGGCCGAGATCCTCACCGCTCCGGTCGAATGCGCGAGAAAACGAACCTTCACCGGCTTGGGTCCCATTGAAACGCGATTATAATCTGTAAACGATTATAAAAAGACTGACCGATCAAATATTTTGAGCTCGAAACGAGTTTCTCAAAAAGCACCTTGAACGTTTGTTATTCCCCACTGGCCTGATGCGCTGCTTATTCGCTTAAGATAGGCTAACCGTTCAAGGGGACGTCTATTAGCGGCAATAAGCGCGTGATCTCCTATCATCATCACTCGATCTCGGTAAAGCAGAGATTCGAAGCTGATAAATTATCTTCGATATAGCCGCTTTTACGAGCGGCGACGACTATCGAAGGCGACTAGAAGACTCGTCGACTTTAGGCCAGCGACGCTAGTCTTCTTGCTCGTGTATTACTTGGTTGATCCTGCCAGTAGTTATATGCTTGTCTCAAGGATTCGGCTCGTAAATTTTGGTGACTCTGAATAAATAACGGCTGATCGCATGACCTAGCGTCGGCGACAGATCTTTCAAGTGTGTGCCCTATCAACTTTCGATGGTATGTGATATGCTTACCATGGTTGTAACGTGTAACGGGGAATCAGGGTTCGATTCAGGAGAGGGAGCAAGAGAAACGGCTACCACATCCAAGGAAGGCAGCAGGCGCGCAAATTTGTCTCATGATTGAAAGAAAGATTTTTTAAAAACTTCATTTTTAAAATTTTTTCACTGGCAATGAAATTCCACGCTAGGCCGAGATCCTCGCCGCTTCGGTCGAATGCGCGAAAAAACATGCTTTAATCGGCTTGGGTCCCATTGAAACGCGATTATAATCTGTAAATTTACTCTTAATTTTCTAAGACTTTCAAGTTTTTCAACGGCATCCGCCGTCGCATCTCCTATCTCCCTCGATGACCGCTCACTTAGTGTATTAACAACTCGTTTCGATCTTATCGTCTATTTATAGTAATAAATTTTTTTTTTGCTTTATTCACCCCCCTTAGTTAAAAAAAAGGGTAGATATGACCCCGCGGTCAATCTCCGGGAAACCAAAGATTTTTGATTCCGGGGAAAGTATGGTTGCAAGACGATGAAGACGATGAAGACGATGAAGACGATGAAGACGGTGAAGACGATGAAGACGATGAAGACGATGAAGACGATGAAGACGATGAAGACGATGAAGACGGTGAAGACGATGAAGACGATGAAGACGATGAAGACGATGAAGACGATGAAGACGGTGAAGACGGTGAAGACGGTGAAGACGATGAAGACGAACGATGAAGACGGAGAAGACGGTGAAGACGGTGAAGACGGTGAAGACGGTGAAGACGGTGAAGACGGTGAAGACGGTAAGACCATGAAGACCATGAAGACGGTGAAGACGATGAAGACGGTGAAGACGGTGAAGACGATGAAGACGATGAAGACGGTGAAGACGATGAAGACGATGAAGACGGTGAAGACGGTGAAGACGATGAAGACGATGAAGACGGTGAAGACGGTGAAGACGATGAAGACGATGAAGACGGTGAAGACGGTGAAGACGGTGAAGACGATGAAGACGAACGATGAAGACGGATAAGACGGTGAAGACGATGAAGACGATGAAGACGATGAAGACGATGAAGACGGTGAAGACGATGAAGACGATGAAGACGGTGAAGACGGTGAAGACGATGAAGACGATGAAGACGATGAAGACGATGAAGACGATGAAGACGGTGAAGACGATGAAGACGATGAAGACGGTGAAGACGGTGAAGACGATGAAGACGAACGATGAAGACGGAGAAGACGGTGAAGACGGTGAAGACAGTGAAGACGATGAAGACGATGAAGACGATGAAGACGATGAAGACGATGAAGACGGTGAAGACGATGAAGACGATGAAGACGATGAAGACGATGAAGACGATGAAGACGATGAAGACGGTGAAGACGATGAAGACGATGAAGACGGTGAAGACGGTGAAGACGGTGAAGTCGGTGAAGTCGGTGAAGACGATGAAGACGAACGGTGAAGACGGTGAAGACGGTGAAGACGGTGAAGACGGTGAAGACGATGAAGACGGTGAAGACGGTGAAGACGATGAAGACGGTGAAGACGGTGAAGAGGGTGAAGACGATGAAGACGATGAAGACGATGAAGACGGTGAAGACGGTGAAGACGGTGAAGACGGTGAAGACGATGAAGACGATGAAGACGATGAAGACGATGAAGACGGTGAAGACGATGAAGACGATGAAGACGGTGAAGACGGTGAAGACGATGAAGACGAACGATGAAGACGGAGAAGACGGTGAAGACGGTGAAGACAGTGAAGACGATGAAGACGATGAAGACGATGAAGACGATGAAGACGATGAAGACGGTGAAGACGATGAAGACGATGAAGACGATGAAGACGGTGAAGACGGTGAAGACGAACGATGAAGACGATGAAGACGGTGAAGACGATGAAGACGGTGAAGACGATGAAGACGGTGAAGACGGTGAAGACGGCGAAGACGGTGAAGACGATTAAGACGGTGAAGACGATGAAGACGATGAAGACGATGAAGACGATGAAGACGATGAAGACGGTGAAGACGATGAAGACGATGAAGACGATGAAGACGATGAAGACGATGAAGACGGTGAAGACGATGAAGACGATGAAGACGATGAAGACGATGAAGACGGTGAAGACGATGAAGACGATGAAGACGATGAAGACGATGAAGACGATGAAGACGATGAACACGGTGAAGACGATGAAGACGATGAAGACGGTGAAGACGGTGAAGACGGTGAAGACGGTGAAGACGATGAAGACGAACGATGAAGACGGAGAAGACGGTGAAGACGGTGAAGACGGTGAAGACGGTGAAGACGGTAAGACCATGAAGACGGTGAAGACGATGAAGACGGTGAAGACGGTGAAGACGGTGAAGACGATGAAGACGGTGAAGACGATGAAGACGATGAAGACGGTGAAGACGGTGAAGACGATGAAGACGATGAAGACGATGAAGACGATGAAGACGATGAAGACGATGAAGACGATGAAGACGATGAAGACGATGAAGACGATGAAGACGATGAAGACGATGAAGACGGTGAAGACGATGAAGACGATGAAGACGATGAAGACGATGAAGACGATGAAGACGGTGAAGACGATGAAGACGGTGAAGACGATGAAGACGATGAAGACGAACGATGAAGACGGTGAAGACGATGAAGACGAACGATGAAGACGGAGAAGACGGTGAAGACGGTGAAGACGGTGAAGACGGTGAAGACGAACGATGAAGACGGAGAAGACGGTGAAGACGGTGAAGACGGTGAAGATGGTGAAGACGGTAAGACCATGAAGACGGTGAAGACGATGAAGACGGTGAAGACGGTGAAGACGATGAAGACGATGAAGACGGTGAAGACGATGAAGACGATGAAGACGGTGAAGACGGTGAAGACGATGAAGACGATGAAGACGGTGAAGACGATGAAGACGATGAAGACGGTGAAGACGGTGAAGACGGTGAAGACGGTGAAGACGATGAAGACGGTGAAGACGGTGAAGACGGTGAAGACGATTAAGACGGTGAAGACGATGAAGACGGTGAAGACGGTGAAGACGGTGAAGACGAACGATGAAGACGATGAAGACGGTGAAGACGATGAAGACGGTGAAGACGATGAAGACGATGAAGACGATGAAGACGGTGAAGACGGTGAAGACGGTGAAGACGGTGAAGACGGTGAAGATGATGAAGACGGTGAAGACGATGAAGACGGTGAAGACGATGAAGACGGTGAAGACGGTGAAGTCGAACGATGAAGACGATGAAGACGGTGAAGACGATGAAGACGGTGAAGACGATGAAGACGGTGAAGACGATGAAGACGGTGAAGACGAACGATGAAGACGATGAAGACGGTGAAGACGGTGAAGACGATGAAGACGGTGAAGACGATGAAGACGGTGAAGACGGTGAAGACGGTGAAGACGATTAAAACGGTGAAGACGATGAAGACGGTGAAGACGGTGAAGACGAACGATGAAGACGATGAAGACGGTGAAGACGATGAAGACGGTGAAGACGATGAAGACGATGAACACGATGAAGACGGTGAAGACGATGAAGACGATGAAGACGATGAAGACGGTGAAGACGATGAAGACGGTGAAGACGGTGAAGACGGTGAAGACGGTGAAGACGATGAAGACGATGAAGACGGTGAAGACGGTGAAGACGGTGAAGACGATGAAGACGATGAAGACGATGAAGACGATGAAGACGATGTAGACGATGAAAGGTGTTGGTTGATATAGACAGCAGTTAAAATAAAATTGTTTCAATCTTATCGTCTCTTATACGGCCTTATTTTCGTTTCACAAAAATTGAAACTCGATGTCTCACGCTAGTTAACTCTTGTATATTCTATAGGTATAGGCATGCTTCGAAACTCAAGATAATAAAGTTTCAAATGGCAACTCTTGTCAAATGAACTTATTTTGAGATTTGTCTCATGATTGAACGAAAGATTGTTTAAAATTTTTATTTTAAAATTTTTTCACCGGCAATGAAATTCCACGCTAGGCCGAGATCCTCACCGCTCCGGTCGAATGCGCGAGAAAACATGCCTTCACCGGCTTGGGTCCCATTGAAACGCGATTATAATCTGTAAACGAATATAAAAAGACTGACCGATCAAATACTTTGAGCTCGAAACGAGTTTCTCAAAAAGCACCTTGAACGTTTGTTATTCCCCACTGGCCTGATGCGCTGCTTATTCGCTTAAGAAAGGCTAACCGTTCAAGGGGACGTCTATTAGCGGCAATAAGCGCGTGTTCTCCTATCATCATCACTCGATCTCGGTAAAGCAGAGATTCGAAGCTGATAAATTATCTTCGATATAGCCGCTTTTACGAGCGGCGACGACTATCGAAGGCGACTAGAAGACTCGTCGACTTTAGGCCAGCGACGCTAGTCTTCTTGCTCGTGTATTACCTGGTTGATCCTGCCAGTAGTTATATGCTTGTCTCAAAGATTCGGCTATAATTTTTGGTGACTCTGAATAAATAACGGCTGATCGCACGACCTAGCGTCGGCGACAGATCTTTCAAGTGTGTGCCCTATCAACTTTCGATGGTATGTGATATGCTTACCATGGTTGTAACGGGTAACGGGGAATCAGGGTTTGATTCCGGAGAGGGAGCATGAGAAACGGCTACCACATCCAAGGAAGGCAGCAGGCGCGCAAATTTGTCTTATGATTGAACGAAAGATTTTTTAAAAACTTCATTTTTAAAAATTTTTCACTGGCAATGAAATTCCACGCTAGGCCGAGATCCTCGCCGCTCCGTTCGAATGCGCGAGAAAACATGCTTTAATCGGCTTGGGTTCCATTGAAACGCGATTATAATCTGTAAATTTACTCTTAATTTTCTAAGACTTTCAAGTTTTTCAACGGCATCCGCCGTCGCATCTCCTATCTCCCTCGATGACCGCTCACTTAGTGTATTAACAACTCGTTTCGATCTTTTCGTCTATTTATCGTAATTAAATTTTTTTTTGCTTTATTCACCCCCCTTAGTTAAGAAAAAAGGGTAGATATGACCCCGCGGGCAATCTCCGGGAAACCAAAGATTTTTGATTCCGGGGAAAGTATGGTTGCAAGACGATGAAGACGATGAAGACGGTGAAGACGATGAAGACGATGAAGACGATGAAGACGATGAAGACGATGAAGACGGTGAAGACGATGAAGACGATGAAGACGGTGAAGACGGTGAAGACGATGAAGACGAACGATGAAGACGGAGAAGACGGTGAAGACGGTGAAGACGGTGAAGACGGTGAAGACGGTAAGACCATGAAGACGGTGAAGACGGTGAAGACGATGAAGACGAAGAAGACGGTGAAGACGATGAAGACGATGAAGACGGTGAAGACGGTGAAGACGATGAAGACGATGAAGACGGTGAAGACGATGAAGACGATGAAGACGGTGAAGACGGTGAAGACGGTGAAGACGGTGAAGACGATGAAGACGAACGATGAAGACGGAGAAGACGGTGAAGACGATGAAGACGATGAAGACGATGAAGACGATGAAGACGGTGAAGACGGTGCAGACGATGAAGACGATGAAGACGATGAAGACGGTGAAGACGGTGCAGACGATGAAGATGATGAAGACGATGAAGACGATGAAGACGATGAAGACGGTGAAGACGATGAAGACGATGAAGACGGTGAAGACGGTGAAGACGATGAAGACGAACGATGAAGACGGAGAAGACGGTGAAGACGGTGAAGACGGTGAAGACGATGAAGACGATGAAGACGATGAAGACGATGAAGACGGTGAAGACGATGAAGACGATGAAGACGGTGAAGACGGTGAAGACGATGAAGACGAACGATGAAGACGGAGAAGACGGTGAAGACGGTGAAGACGGTGAAGACGGTGAAGACGGTGAAGACGATGAAGACGATGAAGACGATGAAGACGATGAAGACGATGAAGACGGTGAAGACGATGAAGACGATGAAGACGGTGAAGACGGTGAAGACGATGAAGACGAACGATGAAGACGGTGAAGACGGTAAAGACGGTGAAGACGAACGGTGAAGACGATGAAGACGGTGAAGACGATGAAGACGGTGAAGACGGTGAAGACGATGAAGACGGTGAAGACGGTGAAGACGGTGAAGACGAAGGATGAAGACGATGAAGACGGTGAAGACGATGAAGACGGTGAAGACGATGAAGACGGTGAAGACGGTGAAGACGGTGAAGACGAAGGATGAAGACGATGAAGACGGTGAAGACGATGAAGACGATGAAAACGGTGAAGACGATGAAGACGGTGAAGACGATGAAGACGGTGAAGACGATGAAGACGGTGAAGACGAACGATGAAGACGATGAAGACGGTGAAGACGATGAAGACGGTGAAGACGATTAAGACGGTGAAGACGATGAAGACGGTGAAGACGGTGAAGACGAACGATGAAGACGGTGAAGACGGTGAAGACGGTGAAGACGATGAAGACGATGAAGACGGTGAAGACGGTGAAGACGATGAAGACGAACGATGAAGACGGAGAAGACGGTGAAGACGGTGAAGACGGTAAGACCATGAAGACGGTGAAGACGATGAAGACGGTGAAGACGGTGAAGACGATGAAGACGATGAAGACGGTGAAGACGATGAAGACGATGAAGACGGTGAAGACGGTGAAGACGATGAAGACGATGAAGACGGTGAAGACGATGAAGACGATGAAGACGATGAAGACGGTGAAGACGATGAAGACGATGAAGACGGTGAAGACGGTGAAGACGATGAAGACGAACGATGAAGACGGAGAAGACGGTGAAGACGGTGAAGACGGTGAAGACGGTGAAGACGGTGAAAACGATGAAGACGATGAAGACGATGAAGACGATGAAGACGATGAAGACGGTGAAGACGATGAAGACGATGAAGACGGTGAAGACGGTGAAGACGATGAAGACGAACGATGAAGACGGTGAAGACGGTGAAGACGGTAAAGACGGTGAAGACGAACGGTGAAGACGATGAAGACGGTGAAGACGATGAAGACGGTGAAGACGGTGAAGACGATGAAGACGGTGAAGACGGTGAAGACGGTGAAGACGAAGGATGAAGACGATGAAGACGGTGAAGACGATGAAGACGGTGAAGACGATGAAGACGGTGAAGACGGTGAAGACGGTGAAGACGAAGGATGAAGACGATGAAGACGGTGAAGACGATGAAGACGATGAAAACGGTGAAGACGATGAAGACGGTGAAGACGGTGAAGACGAACGATGAAGACGATGAAGACGGTGAAGACGATGAAGACGGTGAAGACGATGAAGACGGTGAAGACGATGAAGACGGTGAAGACGATGAAGACGGTGAAGACGATGAAGACGGTGAAGACGATGAAGACGGTGAAGACGAACGATGAAGACGATGAAGACGGTGAAGACGATGAAGACGGTGAAGACGATTAAGACGGTGAAGACGATGAAGACGGTGAAGACGGTGAAGACGAACGATGAAGACGGTGAAGACGGTGAAGACGGTGAAGACGATGAAGACGATGAAGACGGTGAAGACGGTGAAGACGATGAAGACGAACGATGAAGACGGAGAAGACGGTGAAGACGGTGAAGACGGTAAGACCATGAAGACGGTGAAGACGATGAAGACGGTGAAGACGGTGAAGACGATGAAGACGATGAAGACGGTGAAGACGATGAAGACGATGAAGACGGTGAAGACGGTGAAGACGATGAAGACGATGAAGACGGTGAAGACGATGAAGACGATGAAGACGGTGAAGACGGTGAATACGATGAAGACGAACGATGAAGACGGAGAAGACGGTGAAGACGATGAAGACGATGAAGACGATGAAGACGATGAAGACGATGAAGACGGTGAAGACGATGAAGACGATGAAGACGGTGAAGACGGTGAAGACGATGAAGACGATGAAGACGATGAAGACGATGAAGACGATGAAGACGGTGAAGACGATGAAGACGATGAAGACGGTGAAGACGGTGAAGACGATGAAGACGAAAGATGAAGACGAACGATGAAGACGGAGAAGACGGTGAAGACGGTGAAGACGGTGAAGACGATGAAGACGATGAAGACGATGAAGACGATGAAGACGGTGAAGACGGTGAAGACGATGAAGACGATGAAGACGGTGAAGACGATGAAGACGATGAAGACGGTGAAGACGGTGAAGACGATGAAGACGATGAAGACGGTGAAGACGATGAAGACGATGAAGACGGTGAAGACGGTGAAGACGGTGAATACGATGAAGACGAACGATGAAGACGATGAAGACGGTGAAGACGGTGAAGACGATGAAGACGAACGATGAAGACGGAGAAGACGGTGAAGACGGTGAAGACGGTGAAGACGGTGAAGACGGTGAAGACGATGAAGACGATGAAGACGATGAAGACGATGAAGACGATGAAGACGGTGAAGACGATGAAGACGATGAAGACGGTGAAGACGGTGAAGACGATGAAGACGAACGATGAAGACGGTGAAGACGGTGAAGACGGTAAAGACGGTGAAGACGAACGGTGAAGACGATGAAGACGGTGAAGACGATGAAGACGGTGAAGACGGTGAAGACGATGAAGACGGTGAAGACGGTGAAGACGGTGAAGACGAAGGATGAAGACGATGAAGACGGTGAAGACGATGAAGACGGTGAAGACGATGAAGACGGTGAAGACGGTGAAGACGGTGAAGACGAAGGATGAAGACGATGAAGACGGTGAAGACGATGAAGACGATGAAAACGGTGAAGACGATGAAGACGGTGAAGACGGTGAAGACGAACGATGAAGACGATGAAGACGGTGAAGACGATGAAGACGGTGAAGACGATGAAGACGGTGAAGACGATGAAGACGGTGAAGACGATGAAGACGGTGAAGACGATGAAGACGGTGAAGACGAACGATGAAGACGATGAAGACGGTGAAGACGATGAAGACGGTGAAGACGATTAAGACGGTGAAGACGATGAAGACGGTGAAGACGGTGAAGACGAACGATGAAGACGGTGAAGACGGTGAAGACGGTGAAGACGATGAAGACGATGAAGACGGTGAAGACGGTGAAGACGATGAAGACGAACGATGAAGACGGAGAAGACGGTGAAGACGGTGAAGACGGTGAAGACGGTAAGACCATGAAGACGGTGAAGACGATGAAGACGGTGAAGACGGTGAAGACGATGAAGACGATGAAGACGGTGAAGACGATGAAGACGATGAAGACGGTGAAGACGGTGAAGACGATGAAGACGATGAAGACGATGAAGACGGTGAAGACGATGAAGACGATGAAGACGGTGAAGACGGTGAAGACGGTGAATACGATGAAGACGAACGATGAAGACGGAGAAGACGGTGAAGACGATGAAGACGATGAAGACGATGAAGACGATGAAGACGATGAAGACGGTGAAGACGATGAAGACGATGAAGACGGTGAAGACGGTGAAGACGATGAAGACGATGAAGACGATGAAGACGATGAAGACGATGAAGACGGTGAAGACGATGAAGACGATGAAGACGGTGAAGACGGTGAAGACGATGAAGACGAACGATGAAGACGAACGATGAAGACGGAGAAGACGGTGAAGACGGTGAAGACGGTGAAGACGATGAAGACGATGAAGACGATGAAGACGATGAAGACGGTGAAGACGGTGAAGACGATGAAGACGATGAAGACGGTGAAGACGGTGAAGACGATGAAGACGAACGATGAAGACGGAGAAGACGGTAAAGACGGTGAAGACGGTGAAGACGGTGAAGACGGTGAAGACGATGAAGACGATGAAGACGATGAAGACGATGAAGACGATGAAGACGGTGAAGACGATGGAGACGATGAAGACGGTGAAGACGGTGAAGACGATGAAGACGAACGATGAAGACGAACGATGAAGACGGTGAAGACGGTGAAGACGGTAAAGACGGTGAAGACGGTGAAGACGGTGAAGACGATGAAGACGGTGAAGACGATGAAGACGATGAAAACGGTGAAGACGATGAAGACGGTGAAGACGATGAAGACGGTGAAGACGGTGAAGACGAACGATGAAGACGATGAAGACGGTGAAGACGATGAAGACGGTGAAGACGATGAAGACGGTGAAGACGAACGATGAAGACGATGAAGACGGTGAAGACGATGAAGACGGTGAAGACGATGAAGACGGTGAAGACGGTGAAGACGGTGAAGACGATTAAGACGGTGAAGACGATGAAGACGGTGAAGACGGTGAAGACGAACGATGAAGACGATGAAGACGGTGAAGACGATGAAGACGGTGAGGACGATGAAGACGATGAAGACGATGAAGACGATGAAGACGGTGAAGACGATGAAGACGATGAATACGGTGAAGACGATGAAGACGGTGAAGACGGTGAAGACGGTGAAGACGGTGAAGACGGTGAAGACGATGAAGACGGTGAAGACGGTGAAGACGGTGAAGACGATGAAGACGATGAAGACGATGAAGACGATGAAGACGGTGAAGACTGTGAAGACGGCGAAGACGGTGAAGACGGTGAAGACGATGAAGACGGTGAAGACGATGAAGACGGTAAAGACGATGAAGACGGTGAAGACGGTGAAGACGAAAGATGAAGACGGTGAACACGATGAAGACGGTAAAGACGGTGAAGACGATGAAGACGGTGAAGACGGTGAAGACGAACGATGAAGACGATGAAGACGGTGAAGACGATGAAGACGGTGAAGACGATGAAGACGATGAAGACGGTGAAGACGATGAAGAATGTGAAGACGGTGAAGACGGTGAAGACTGTGAAGACGATGAAGACGATGAAGACGGTGAAGACGGTGAAGACGGTGAAGACGATGAAGACGATGAAGACGGTGAAGACGATGAAGACGATGAAGACGATGAAAGGTGTTGGTTGATATAGACCACAGTTAAAATAAAATTGTTTCAATCTTATCGTCTCTTATACGGCCTTATTTTCGTTTCACAAAAATTAAAACTCGATGTCTCACGCTAGTTAACTCTTGTATATTCTATAGGTATAGGCATGCTTCGAAACTCAAGATAATAAAGTTTCAAATGGCAACTCTTGTCAAATGAACTTATTTTGAGATTTGTCTCATGATTGAACGAAAGACTGTTTAAAATTTTTATTTTAAAAACTTTTCACCGGCAATGAAATTCCACGCTAGGCCGAGATCCTCACCGCTCCGGTCGAATTCGCGAGAAAACATGCCTTCACCGGCTTGGGTCCCATTGAAACGCGAATATAATCTGTAAACGATTATAAAAAGACTGACCGATCAAATATTTTGAGCTCGAAACGAGTTTCTCAAAAAGCACCTTGAACGTTTGTTATTCCCCACTGGCCTGATGCGCTGCTTATTCGCTTAAGATAGGCTAACCGTTCAAAGGGACGTCTATTAGCGGCAATAAGCGCGTGATCTCCTATCATCATCACTCGATCTCGGTAAAGCAGAGATTCGAAGCTGATAAATTATCTTCGATATAGCCGCTTTTACGAGCGGCGACGACTATCGAAGGCGACTAGAAGACTCGTCGACTTTAGGCCAGCGACGCTAGTCTTCTTGCTCGTGTATTACCTGGTTGATCCTGCCAGTAGTTATATGCTTGTCTCAAAGATTCGGCTATAAATTTTGGTGACTCTGAATAAATTACGGCTGATCGCACGACCTAGCGTCGGCGACAGATCTTTCAAGTGTGTGCCCTATCAACTTTCGATGGTATGTGATATGCTTACCATGGTTGTAACGGGTAACGGAGAATCAGGGTTCGATTCAGGAGAGTGAGCAAGAGAAACGGCTACCACATCCAAGGAAGGCAGCAGGCGCGCAAATTTGTCTCATGATTGAACAAAAGATTTTTTAAAAATTCCATTAAAAATTTTTTTTCACTGGCAATGAAATTCCACGCTAGGCCGAGATCCTCGCCGCTCCGGTCGAATGCGCGAGAAAACATGCCTTCACCGGCTTGGGTCCCATTGAAACGCGATTATAATCCGTAAATTTACTCTTAATTTTCTAAGACTTTTAAGTTTTTCAACGGCATCCGCCGTCGCATCTCCTATCTCCCTCGATGACTGCTCACTTAGTGTATTAACAACTCGTTTCGATCTTATCGTCTATTTATCGTAATTAAATTTTTTTTTGCTTTACTCACCTCCCTTAGTTAAGGAAAAAGGGTAGATATGACCCCGCGGGCAGTCTCCGGGAAACCAAAGATTTTTGATTCCGGGGGAAGTATGGTTGCAAGACGATGAAGACGATGAAGACGATGAAGACGGTGAAGACGATGAAGACGATGAAGACGATGAAGACGATGAAGACGATGAAGACGATGAAGACGGTGAAGACGATGAAGACGATGAAGACGGTGAAGACGGTGAAGACGATGAAGACGAACGATGAAGACGGAGAAGACGGTGAAGACGGTAAGACCATGAAGACGGTGAAGACGATGAAGACGGTGAAGACGATGAAGACGATGAAGACGGTGAAGACGATGAAGACGATGAAGACGGTGAAGACGGTGAAGACGATGAAGACGATGAAGACGGTGAAGACGATGAAGACGATGAAGACGGTGAAGACGGTGAAGACGGTGAAGACGATGAAGACGAACGATGAAGACGGAGAAGACGGTGAAAACGATGAAGACGATGAAGACGATGAAGACGATGAAGACGATGAAGACGGTGAAGACGATGAAGACGATGAAGACGGTGAAGACGGTGAAGACGATGAAGACGGTGAAGACGGTGAAGACGGTGAAGACGGTGAAGACGAACGATGAAGACGATGAAGACGATGAAGACGGTGAAGACGATGAAGACGAAGAAGACGGTGAAGACGAACGATGAAGACGATGAAGACGGTGAAGACGATGAAGACGGTGAAGACGATGAAGACGGTGAAGACGATTAAGACGGTGAAGACGATGAAGACGGTGAAGACGGTGAAGACGAACGATGAATACGATGAAGACGGTGAAGACGATGAAGACGGTGAAGACGATGAAGACGATGAAGACGATGAAGACGGTGAAGACGATGAAGACGATGAAGACGGTGAAGACGATGAAGACGGTGAAGACGGTGAAGACGGTGAAGACGATGAAGACGATGAAGACGAACGATGAAGACGGTGAAGACGATGAAGACGGTGAAGACGATGAAGACGGTGAAGACGATGAAGACGGTGAAGACGGTGAAGACGAACGATGAAGACGATGAAGACGGTGAAGACGATGAAGACGATGAAAACGGTGAAGACGATGAAGACGGTGAAGACGATGAAGACGGTGAAGACGGTGAAGACGAACGATGAAGACGATGAAGACGGTGAAGACGATGAAGACGGTGAAGACGATGAAGACGGTGAAGACGAACGATGAAGACGATGAAGACGGTGAAGACGATGAAGACGGTGAAGACGGTGAAGACGGTGAAGACGGTGAAGACGGTGAAGACGATGAAGACGGTGAAGACGGTGAAGACGATGAAGACGATGAAGACGATGAAGACGATGAAGACGGTGAAGACGATGAAGACGATGAAGACGGTGAAGACGGTGGAGACGATGAAGACGGTGAAGACGGTGAAGACAATGAAGACGATGAAGACGATGAAGACGATGAAGACGGCGAAGACGGTGAAGACGGTGAAGACGGTGAAGACGGTGAAGACGATGAAGACGGTGAAGACGATGAAGACGATGAAGACGATGAAGACGGTGAAGACAGTGAAGACGGTGAAGACGGTGAAGACGGTGAAGACGGTGAAGACGGTGAAGACGATGAAGACGATGAAGACGATGAAGACGATGAAGACGATGAAGACGGTGAAGACGATGAAGACGATGAAGACGGTGAAGACGGTGGAGACGATGAAGACGGTGAAGACGGTGAAGACGATGAAGACGATGAAGACGGTGAAGACGGTGAAGACAATGAAGACGATGAAGACGATGAAGACGATGAAGACGGCGAAGACGGTGAAGACGGTGAAGACGATGAAGACGGTGAAGACGATGAAGACGGTGAAGACGATGAAGACGATGAAGACGATGAAGACGGTGAAGACAGTGAAGACGGTGAAGACGGTGAAGACGGTGAAGACGGTGAAGACGGTGAAGACGATGAAGACGATGAAGACGATGAAGACGATGAAGACGATGAAGACGGTGAAGACGGTGAAGACGGTGAAGACGGTGAAGACGGTGAAGACGGTAAAGACGGTGAAGACGGTGAAGACGATGAAGACGGTGAAGACGGTGAAGACGAACGATGAAGACGATGAAGACGATGAAGACGATGAAGACGATGAAAACGGTGAAGACGATGAAGACGGTGAAGACGATGAAGACGGTGAAGACGGTGAAGACGAACGATGAAGACGATGAAGACGGTGAAGACGATGAAGACGGTGAAGACGATGAAGACGGTGAAGACGAACGATGAAGACGATGAAGACGGTGAAGACGATGAAGACGGTGAAGACGGTGAAGACGGTGAAGACGGTGAAGACGGTGAAGACGATGAAGACGGTGAAGACGGTAAAGACGATGAAGACGATGAAGACGATGAAGACGATGAAGACGATGAAGACGGTGAAGACGATGAAGACGATGAAGACGGTGAAGACGGTGGAGACGATGAAGACGGTGAAGACGATGAAGACGATGAAGACGGTGCGGACGGTGAAGACAATGAAGACGATGAAGACGATGAAGACGATGAAGACGGCGAAGACGGTGAAGACGGTGAAGACCATGAAGACGGTGAAGACGATGAAGACGATGAAGACGATGAAGACGGTGAAGACAGTGAAGACGGTGAAGACGGTGAAGACGGTGAAGACGGTGAAGACGATGAAGACGATGAAGACGATGAAGACGATGAAGACGATGAAGACGATGAAGACGGTGAAGACGGTGAAGACGGTGAAGACGGTGAAGACGGTGAAGACGGTGAAGACAGTGAAGACGGTGAAGACGGTGAAGACGGTGAAGACGATGAAGACGATGAAGACGATGAAGACGGTGAAGACGATGAAGACGATGAAGACGATGAAGACGATGAAGACGGTGAAGACGATGAAGACGGTGAAGACGGTGAAGACGGTGAAGACGGTGAAGACGGTGAAGACGATGAAGACGGTGAAGACGGTGAAGACGATGAAGACGGTGAAGACGGTGAAGACGGTGAAGACGGTGAAGACGATGAAGACGATGAAGACGAACGATGAAGACGGTGAAGACGATGAAGACGGTGAAGACGATGAAGACGGTGAAGACGATGAAGACGGTGAAGACGGTGAAGACGAACGATGAAGACGATGAAGATGGTGAAGACGATGAAGACGATGAAAACGGTGAAGACGATGAAGACGGTGAAGACGATGAAGACGGTGAAGACGGTGAAGACGAACGATGAAGACGATGAAGACGGTGAAGACGATGAAGACGGTGAAGACGATGAAGACGGTGAAGACGAACGATGAAGACGATGAAGACGGTGAAGACGATGAAGACGGTGAAGACGATGAAGACGGTGAAGACGGTGAAGACGATGAAGACGATGAAGACGATGAAAACGATGAAGACGGTGAAGACGGTGAAGACGATGAAGACGATGAAGACGGTGAAGACGGTGGAGACGATGAAGACGGTGAAGACGATGAAGACGATGAAGACGGTGAAGACGGTGAAGACAATGAAGACGATGAAGACGATGAAGACGGCGAAGACGGCGAAGACGGTGAAGACGATGAAGACGGTGAAGACGATGAAGACGGTGAAGACGATGAAGACGATGAAGACGATGAAGACGGTGAAGACAGTGAAGACGGTGAAGACGGTGAAGACGGTGAAGACGGTGAAGACGATGAAGACGATGAAGACGATGAAGACGATGAAGACGGTGAAGACGGTGAAGACGGTGAAGACGGTGAAGACGGTGAAGACGGTGAAGACGGTGAAGACGGTGAAGACGGTGAAGACGATGAAGACGATGAAGACGATGAAGACGATGAAGACGGTGAAGACGATGAAGACGATGAAGACGATGAAGACGATGAAGACGATGAAGACGATGAAGACGATGAAGACGGTGAAGACGGTGAAGACGGTGAAGACGGTGAAGACGATGAAGACGGTGAAGACGGTGAAGACGATGAAGACGATGAAGACGATGAAGACGATGAAGACGGTGAAGACGGTGAAGACGATGAAGACGATGAAGACGGTGAAGACGGTGGAGACGATGAAGACGGTGAAGACGATGAAGACGATGAAGACGGTGAAGACGGTGAAGACGATGAAGACGATGAAGACGATGAAGATGGCGAAGACGGTGAAGACGGTGAAGACGGTGAGGACGATGAAGACGGTGAAGACGGTGAAGACGGTGAAGACGATGAAGACGATGAAGACGATAAAGACGGTGAAGACAGTGAAGACGGTGAAGACGGTGAAGACGGTGAAGACGGTGAAGACGGTGAAGACGATGAAGACGATGAAGACGATGAAGACGATGAAGACGATGAAGACGGTGAAGACGGTGAAGACGGTGAAGACGGTGAAGACGGTGAAGACGGTGAAGACGGTGAAGACGGTGAAGACGGTGAAGACGGTGAAGACGGTGAAGACGATGAAGACGATGAAGACGATGAAGACGGTGAAGACGATGAAGACGATGAAGACGATGAAGACGATGAAGACGATGAAGACGATGAAGACGATGAAGACGATGAAGACGGTGATGACGGTGAAGACGATGAAGACGATGAAGACGATGAAGACGGTGAAGACGGTGAAGACGGTAAAGACGGTGAAGTCGGTGAAGACGATGAAGACGATGAAGACGATGAAGACGATGAAGACGGTAAAGACGGTAAAGACGGTGAAGACGATGAAGACGGTGAAGACGATGAAGACGGTGAAGACGATGAAGACGGTGAAGACGGTGAAGACGATGAAGACGATGAAGACGATGAAGACGATGAAGACGGTGAAGACGGTGAAGACGATGAAGACGATGAAGACGATGAAGACGATGAAGACGATGAAGACGGTGAAGACGGTGAAAACGATGAAGACGATGAAGACGATGAAGACGGTGAAGACGGTGAAGACGATGAAGACGATGAAGACGGTGAAGACGATGAAGACGATGAAGACAATGAAGACGGTGAAGACGATTAAGACGATTAAGACGGTGAAGACAATGAAGACGATGAAGACGATGAAGACGGTGAAGACGGTGAAGACGGTGAAGACGGTGAAGACGGTGAAGACGGTGAAGACGGTGAAGACGATGAAGACGATGAAGACGATGAAGATGATGAAGACGATGAAGACGGTGAAGACGATGAAGACGATGAAGACGATGAAGACGATGAAGACGATGAAGACGGTGAAGACGGTGAAGACGGTGAAGACGATAAAGACGATAAAGACGGTGAATACGGTGAAGACGATGAAGACAATGAAGACGGTGAAGACGGTGAAGACGATGAAGACGGTGAAGACGATGAAGACGGTGAAGACGATGAAGACGGTGAAGACGATGAAGACGGTGAAGACGGTGAAGACGATGAAGACGGAGAAGACGATGAAGACGGTGAAGACGATGAAGACGGTGAAGACGGTGAAGACGATGAAGACGATAAAGACGATAAAGACGGTGAATACGGTGAAGACGGTGAAGACGATGAAGACGGTGAAGACGGTGAAGACGATGAAGACGGTGAAGACGATGAAGACGGTGAAGACGGTGAAGATGGTGAAGACGAACGATGAAGACGGTGAAGACGATGAAGACGGTGAAGACGGTGAAGACGATGAAGACGGTGAAGACGATGAAGACGGTGAAGACGATGAAGACGGTGAAGACGATGAAGACGTTGAAGACGATGAAGACGGTGAAGACGATGAAGACGATGAAGACGGTGAAGACGGTGAAGACGATGAAGACGAACGATGAAGATGATGAAGACGGTGAAGACGATGAAGATGGTGAAGACGATGAAGACGGTGAAGACGGTGAAGACGATGAAGACGGTGAAGACGGTGAAGACGATGAAGACGGTGAAGACGATGAAGACGGTGAAGACGATGAAGACGATGAAGACGATGAAGACGATGAAGACGATGAAGACGGTGAAGACGAACGATGAAGACGATGAAGACGGTGAAGACGATGAAGACGGTGAAGACGATGAAGACGGTGAAGACGATGAAGACGGTGAAGAAGATGAAGACGGTGAAGACGATGAAGACTGTGAAGACGGTGAAGACGATCGATGAAGACGGTGAAGACGATGAAGACGGTGAAGACGATGAAGACGATGAAGACGGTGAAGACGATGAAGACGAACGATGAAGACGATGAAGACGGTGAAGACGGTGAAGACGGTGAAGACGATAAAGACGGTGAAGACGATGAAGACGGTGAAGACGATGAAGACGATGAAGACGATGAAGACGATGAAAACGATGAAGACGGTGAAGACGGTGAAGACGATGAAGACGATGAAGACGGTGAAGACGGTGAAGACGATGAAGACGATGAAGACGGTGAAGACGGTGAAGACAATGAAGACGATGAAGACGATGAAGACGATGAAGACGGCGAAGACGGTGAAGACGATGAAGACGGTGAAGACGAACGATGAAGACGGTGAAGACGATGAAGACGGTGAAGACGATGAAGACGGTGAAGACGATGAAGACGGTGAAGACGAACGATGAAGACGGCGAAGACGGTGAAGACGGGGAAGACGGTGAAGACGGTGAAGACGATGAAGACGGTGAAGACGATGAAGACGGTAAAGACGATGAAGACGGTGAAGACGGTGAAGACGAAAGATGAAGACGGTGAAGACGATGAAGACGGTGAAGACGGTGAAGACGGTGAAGACGATGAAGACGGTGAAGACGGTGAAGACGGTGAAGACGAACGATGAAGACGATGAAGACGGTGAAGACGATGAAGACGGTGAAGACGATGAAGACGATGAAGACGGTGAAGACGATGAAGACGGTGAAGACGGTGAAGACGGTGAAGACGGTGAAGACGGTGAAGACGATGAAGACGATGAAGACGATGAAAGGTGTTGGTTGATATAGACAGCAGTTAAAATAAAATTGTTTCAATCTTATCGTCTCTTATACGGCCTTATTTTCGTTTCACAAAAATTGAAACTCGATGTCTCACGCTAGTTAACTCTTGTATATTCTATAGGTATAGGCATGCTTCGAAACTCAAGATAATAAAGTTTCAAATGGCAACTCTTGTCAAATGAACTTATTTTGAGATTTGTCTCATGATTGAACGAAAGATTTTTTAAAAATTTCATTTAAAAATTTTTTTCACTGGCAATGAAATTCCACGCTAGGCCGAGATCCTCGCCGCTCCGGTCGAATGCGCGAGAAAACATGCCTTCACCGGCTTGGGTCCCATTGAAACGCGATTATAATCTGTAAACGATTATAAAAAGACTGACCGATCAAATATTTTGAGCTCGAAACGAGTTTCTCAAAAAGCACCTTGAACCTTTGTTATTCCCCACTGGCCTGATGCGCTGCTTATTCGCTTAAGATAGGCTAACAGTTCAAGGGGACGTCTATTAGCTGCAATAAGCGCGTGATCTCCTATCATCATCACTCGATCTCGGTAAAGCAGAGATTCGAAGCTGATAAATTATCTTCGATATAGCCGCTTTTACGAGCGGCGACGACTATCGAAGGCGACTAGAAGACTCGTCGACTTTAGGCCAGCGACGCTAGTCTTCTTGCTCGTGTATTACCTGGTTGATCCTGCCAGTAGTTATATGCTTGTCTCAAAGATTCGGCTGGTAAATTTTGGTGACTCTGAATAAATTACGGCTGATCGCACGACCTAGCGTCGGCGACAGATCTTTCAAGTGTGTGCCCTATCAACTTTCGATGGTATGTGATATGCTTACCACGGTTGTAACGGGTAACGGGGAATCAGGGTTCGATTCCGGAGAGGGAGCATGAGAAACGGCTACCACATCCAAGGAAGGCAACAGGCGCGCAAATTTGTCTCATGATTGAACGAAAGATTTTTTAAAAATTTCATTTAAAAAATTTTTTCACTTGCAATGAAATTCCACGCTAGGCCGAGATCCTAGCCGCTCCGGTTGAATGCGCGAGAAAACATGCCTTCACCGGCTTGGGTCCCATTGAAACGCGATTATAATCTGTAAACGATTATAAAAAGACTGACCGATCAAATATTTTGAGCTCGAAACGAGTTTCTCAAAAAGCACCTTGAACGTTTGTTATTCCCCACTGGCCTGATGCGCTGCTTATTCGCTTAAGATAGGCTAACCGTTCAAGGGGACGTCTATTAGCGGCAATAAGCGCGTGATCTCCTATCATCATCACTCGATCTCGGTAAAACAGAAATTTGAAGCTGATAAATTATCTTCGATATAGCCGCTTTTACGAGCGGCGACGACTATCGAAGGCGACTAGAAGACTCGTCGACTTTAGGCCAGCGACGCTAGTCTTCTTGCTCGTGTATTACCTGGTTGATCCTGCCAGTAGTTATATGCTTGTCTCAAAGATTCGGCTCGTAAATTTTGGTGACTCTGAATAAATTACGGCTGATCGCACGACCTAGCGTAGGCGACAGATCTTTCAAGTGTGTGCCCTATCAACTTTCGATGGTATGTGATATGCTTACCACGGTTGTAACGGGTAACGGGGAATCAGGGTTCGATTCCGGAGAGGGAGCATGAGAAACGGCTACCACATCCAAGGAAGGCAGCAGGCGCGCAAATTTGTCTCATGATTGAACGAAAGATTTTTTTAAAATTTCATTTTAAAAAATTTGTCACTGGCAATGAAATTCCACGCTAGGCCGAGTTCTTCGCCGCTCCGGTCGAATGCGCGAGAAAACATGCCTTCACCGGCTTGGGTCCCATTGAAACGCGATTATAATCTGTAAACGATTATAAAAAGACTGACCGATCAAATATTTTGAGCTCGAAACGAGTTTCTCAAAAAGCACCTTGAACGTTTGTTATTCCCCACTGGCCTGATGCGCTGCTTATTCGCTTAAGATAGGCTAACCGTTCAAGGGGACGTCTATTAGCGGCAATAAGCGCGTGATCTCCTATCATCATCACTCGATCTCGGTAAAGCAGAGATTCGAAGCTGATAAATTATCTTCGATATAGCCGCTTTTACGAGCGGCGACGACTATCGAAGGCGACTAGAAGACTCGTCGACTTTAGGCCAGCGACGCTAGTCTTCTTGTTCGTGTATTACCTGGTTGATCCTGCCAGTAGTTATATGCTTGTCTCAAAGATTCGGCTCGTAAATTTTGGTGACTCTGAATAAATTACGGCTGATCGCACGACCTAGCGTCGGCGACAGATCTTTCAAGTGTGTGCCCTATCAACTTTCGATGGTATGTGATATGCTTACCACGGTTGTAACGGGTAACGGGGAATCAGGGTTCGATTCCGGAGAGGGAGCATGAGAAACGGCTACCACATCCAAGGAAGGCAGCAGGCGCGCAAATTTGTCTCATGATTGAACGAAAGATTTTTTTAAAATTTCATTTTAAAAATTTTTTCACTGGCAATGAAATTCCACGCTAGGCCGAGATCCTCGCCGCTCCGGTCGAATGCGCGAGAAAACATGCCTTCACCGGCTTGGGTCCCATTGAAACGCGATTATAATCTGTAAACGATTATAAAAAGACTGACCGATCAAATATTTTGAGCTTGAAACGAGTTTCTCAAAAAGCACCTTGAACGTTTGTTATTCCCCACTGGCCTGATGCGCTGCTTATTCGCTTAAGATAGGCTAACCGTTCAAGGGGACGTCTATTAGCGGCAATAAGCGCGTGATCTCCTATCATCATCACTCGATCTCGGTAAAGCAGAGATTCGAAGCTGATAAATTATCTTCGATATAGCCGCTTTTACGAGCGGCGACGACTATCGAAGGCGACTAGAAGACTCGTCGACTTTAGGCCAGCGACGCTAGTCTTCTTGCTCGTGTATTACCTGGTTGATCCTGCCAGTAGTTATATGCTTGTCTCAAAGATTCGGCTCGTAAATTTTGGTGACTCTGAATAAATAACGGCTGATCGCACGACCTTGCGTCGGCGACAGATCTTTCAAGTGTGTGCCCTATCAACTTTCGATGGTATGTGATATGCTTACCATGGTTGTAACGGGTAACGGGGAATCAGGGTTTGATTCCGGAGAGGGAGCATGAGAAACGGCTACCACATCCAAGGAAGGCAGCAGGCGCGCAAATTTGTCTCATGATTGAACGAAAGATTTTTTAAAATCTTCATTTTAAAAATTTTTTCACTGGCAATGAAATTCCACGCTAGGCCGAGATCCTCGCCGCTCCGTTCGAATGCGCGAGAAAACATGCTTTAATCGGCTTGGGTCCCATTGAAACGCGATTATAATCTGTAAATTTACTCATAATTTTTTAAGACTTTCAAGTTTTTCAACGGCATCCGCCGTCGCATCTCCTATCTCCCTCGATGACCGCTCACTTAGTGTATTAACAACTCGTTTCGATCTTATCGTCTATTTATCGTAATTAAATTTTTTTTTGCTTTATTCACCCCCCTTAGTTAAGGAAAAAGGGTAGATATGACCCCGCGGGCAGTCTCCGGGAAACCAAAGATTTTTGATTCCGGGGGAAGTATGGTTGCAAGACGATGAAGACGATGAAGACGGTGAAGACGATGGAGACGGTGAAGACGGTGAAGACGGTGAAGACGATGAAGAGGATGAAGACGGTGAAGACGGTGAAGACGATGAAGACGAACGATGAAGACGAAGAAGACGGTGAAGACGGTGAAGACGGTGAAGACGGTGAAGACGATGAAGACGGTGAAGACGATGAAGACGAACGATGAAGACGGAGAAGACGGTGAAGACGGTGAAGACGGTGAAAACGGTGAAGACGGTGAAGACGGTGAAGACGATGAAGACGATGAAGACGATGAAGACGGTGAAGACGATGAAGACGGTGAAGACGATGAAGACGGTGAAGACGGTGAAGACGAACGATGAAGACGATGAAGACGGTGAAGACGATGAAGACGATGAAAACGGTGAAGACGATGAAGACGGTGAAGACGATGAAGACGGTGAAGACGGTGAAGACGAACGATGAAGACGATGAAGACGGTGAAGACGATGAAGACGGTGAAGACGATGAAGACGGTGAAGACGATGAAGACGGTGAAGACGAACGATGAAGACGATGAAGACGGTGAAGACGATGAAGACGGTGAAGACGATGAAGACGGTGAAGACGGTGAAGACGGTGAAGACGGTGAAGACGGTGAAGACGAACGATGAAGACGATGAAGACGGTGAAGACGATGAAGACGGTGAAGACGATGAAGACGATGAAGACGGTGAAGACGATGAAGACGGTGAAGACGGTGAAGACGGTGAAGACGGTGAAGACGATGAAGACGATGAAGACGGTGAAGACGGTGAAGACGATGAAGACGGTGAAGACGGTGAAGACAGTGAAGACGATGAAGACGGTGAAGACGATGAAGACGATGAAGACGATGAAGACGATGAAGACGATGAAGACGATGAAGACGATGAAGACGATGAAGACGATGAAGACGGTGAAGAC
The DNA here is from genome assembly GCA_943735955.1 of Piscicola geometra. Lineage (NCBI taxonomy): Eukaryota > Metazoa > Annelida > Clitellata > Hirudinida > Piscicolidae > Piscicola > Piscicola geometra. The sequence goes on along the minus strand of CALSEQ010000006.1, from coordinate 224,352 downwards.
GATGAAGACGATGAAGACGATGAAGACGGTGAAGACGATGAAGACGAACGATGAAGACGGAGAAGACGGTGAAGACGGTGAAGACGGTGAAGACGGTGAAGACGGTGAAGACGATGAAGACGGTGAAGACGATGAAGACGGTGAAGACGATGAAGACGGTGAAGACGGTGAAGACGAACGATGAAGACGATGAAGACGGTGAAGACGATGAAGACGATGAAAACGGTGAAGACGATGAAGACGGTGAAGACGATGAAGACGGTGAAGACGGTGAAGACGAACGATGAAGACGATGAAGACGGTGAAGACGATGAAGACGGTGAAGACGATGAGGACGGTGAAGACGATGAAGACGGTGAAGACGAACGATGAAGACAATGAAGACGGTGAAGACGATGAAGACGGTGAAGACGATGAAGACGGTGAAGACGGTGAAGACGGTGAAGACGGTGAAGACGGTGAAGACGGTGAAGACGGTGAAGACGGTGAAGACGAACGATGAAGACGATGAAGACGGTGAAGACGATGAAGACGGTGAAGACGATGAAGACGATGAAGACGGTGAAGACGATGAAGACGGTGAAGACGGTGAAGACGGTGAAGACGGTGAAGACGATGAAGACGATGAAGACGGTGAAGACGGTGAAGACGATGAAGACGGTGAAGACGGTGAAGACGGTGAAGACGATGAAGACGGTGAAGACGATGAAGACGGTGAAGCTGATGAAGACGGTGAAGACGGTGAAGACGGTGAAGACGAACGATGAAGACGATGAAGACGGTGAAGACGATGAAGACGATGAAGACGATGAAAACGGTGAAGACGGTGAAGACGGTGAAGACGGTGAAGACGAACGATGAAGACGATGAAGACGGTGAAGACGATGAAGACGGTGAAGACGATGAAGACGATGAAGACGGTGAAGACGATGAAGACGGTGAAGACGGTGAAGACGGTTAAGACGGTGAAGACGGTGAAGACGATGAAGACAATGAAGACGGTGAAGACGGTGAAGACGATGAAGACGGTGAAGACGGTGAAGACGGTGAAGACGGTGAAGACGATAAAGACGGTGAAGACGATGAAGACGATGAAGACGATGAAGACGGTGAAGACGGTGAAGACGGTGAAGACGAACGATGAAGACGATGAAGACGGTGAAGACGATGAAGACGATGAAAACGGTGAAGACGATGAAGACGGTGAAGACGATGAAGACGGTGAAGACGTTGAAGACAAACGATGAAGACGATGAAGACGGTGAAGACGATGAAGACGGTGAAGACGATGAAGACGAACGATGAAGACGATGAAGACGGTGAAGACGATGAAGACGGTGAAGACGGTGAAGACGGTGAAGACGGTGAAGACGATGAAGACGGTGAAGACGATGAAGACGGTAAAGACGATGAAGACGGTGAAGACGGTGAAGACGAACAATGAAGACGGTGAAGACGATGAAGACGGTGAAGACGGTGAAGACGATGAAGACGATGAAGACGGTTAAGACGATGAAGACGGTGAAGACGGTGAAGACGGTGAAGACGGTGAAAACGATGAAGACGATGAAGACGGTGAAGACGGTGAAGACGATGAAGACGATGAAGACGATGAAGACGGTGAAGACGATGAAGACGATGAAGACGGTGAAGACGATGAAGACGGTGAAGACGATGAAGACGATGAAGACGGTGAAGACGATGAAGACGGTGGAGACGGTGAAGACGGTGAAGACGGTGAAGACGGTGAAGACGATGAAGACGATGAAGACGGTGAAGACGGTGAAGACGATGAAGACGGTGAAGACGGTGAAGACGGTGAAGACGATGAAGACGGTGAAGACGATGTAGACGGTGAAGACGATGAAGACGGTGAAGACGGTGAAGACGAACGACGAAGACGATGAAGACGGTGAAGACGATGAAGACGATGAAGACGATGAAGACGGTGAAGACGGTGAAGACGGTGAAGACGGTGAAGACGAACGATGAAGACGATGAAGACGGTGAAGACGATGAACACGGTGAAGACGATGAAGACGATGAAGACGGTGAAGACGATGAAGACGGTTAAGACGGTTAAGACGGTGAAGACGGTGTAGACGATGAAGACGATGAAGACGGTGAAGACGGTGAAGACGATGAAGACGGTGAAGACGATGAAGACGATGAAGACGGTGAAGACGATGAAGACGGTGAAGACGATGAAGACGGTGAAGACGGTGAAGACGGTGAAGACGAACAATGAAGACGATGAAGACGGTGAAGACGATGAAGACGATGAAAACGGTGAAGACGATGAAGACGGTGAAGACGATGAAGACGGTGAAGACGGTGAAGACGAACGATGAAGACGCTGAAGACGGTGAAGACGATGAAGACGGTGAAGACGATGAAGACGATGAAGACGATGAAGACGGTGAAGACGATGAAGACGGTGAAGACGATGAAGACGGTGAAGACGGTGAAGACGAACGATGAAGACGATGAAGACGATGAAGACGATGAAGACGGTGAAGACGATGAAGACGGTGAAGACGATGAAGACGGTGAAGACGAACGATGAAGACGATGAAGACGGTGAAGACGATGAAGACGGTGAAGACGATGAAGACGGTGAAGACGGTGAAGACGGTGAAGACGGTGAAGACGATGAAGACGGTGAAGACGGTGAAGACGGTGAAGACGGTGAAGACGAACGATGAAGACGATGAAGACGGTGAAGACGATGAAGACGGTGAAGACGATGAAGACGATGAAGACGGTGAAGACGATGAAGACGGTGAAGACGGTGAAGACGGTTAAGACGGTGAAGACGGTGAAGACGATGAAGACAATGAAGACGGTGAAGACGGTGAAGACGATGAAGACGGTGAAGACGGTGAAGACGGTGAAGACGGTGAAGACGATAAAGACGGTGAAGACGATGAAGACGGTGAAGACGGTGAAGACGGTGAAGACGAACGATGAAGACGATGAAGACGGTGAAGACGATGAAGACGATGAAAACGGTGAAGACGATGAAGACGGTGAAGACGATGAAGACGGTGAAGACGTTGAAGACAAACGATGAAGACGATGAAGACGGTGAAGACGATGAAGACGGTGAAGACGATGAAGACGAACGATGAAGACGATGAAGACGATGAAGACGGTGAAGACGATGAAGACGGTGAAGACGGTGAAGACGGTGAAGACGGTGAAGACGATGAAGACGGTGAAGACGATGAAGACGGTAAAGACGATGAAGACGGTGAAGACGGTGAAGACGAACGATGAAGACGGTGAAGACGATGAAGACGGTGAAGACGGTGAAGACGATGAAGACGATGAAGACGGTTAAGACGATGAAGACGGTGAAGACGGTGAAGACGGTGAAGACGGTGAAAACGATGAAGACGATGAAGACGGTGAAGACGGTGAAGACGATGAAGACGATGAAGACGATGAAGACGGTGAAGACGATGAAGACGATGAAGACGGTGAAGACGATGAAGACGGTGAAGACGATGAAGACGATGAAGACGGTGAAGACGATGAAGACGGTGAAGACGGTGAAGACGGTGAAGACGGTGAAGACGGTGAAGACGATGAAGACGATGAAGACGGTGAAGACGGTGAAGACGATGAAGACGGTGAAGACGGTGAAGACGGTGAAGACGATGAAGACGGTGAAGACGATGTAGACGGTGAAGACGATGAAGACGGTGAAGACGGTGAAGACGAACGATGAAGACGATGAAGACGGTGAAGACGATGAAGACGATGAAGACGATGAAGACGGTGAAGACGGTGAAGACGGTGAAGACGGTGAAGACGAACGATGAAGACGATGAAGACGGTGAAGACGATGAACACGGTGAAGACGATGAAGACGATGAAGACGGTGAAGACGATGAAGACGGTTAAGACGGTGAAGACGATGAAGACGGTGAAGACGTTGAAGACAAACGATGAAGACGATGAAGACGGTGAAGACGATGAAGACGGTGAAGACGATGAAGACGAACGATGAAGACGATGAAGACGGTGAAGACGATGAAGACGGTGAAGACGGTGAAGACGGTGAAGACGGTGAAGACGATGAAGACGGTGAAGACGATGAAGACGGTAAAGACGATGAAGACGGTGAAGACGGTGAAGACGAACAATGAAGACGGTGAAGACGATGAAGACGGTGAAGACGGTGAAGACGATGAAGACGATGAAGACGGTTAAGACGATGAAGACGGTGAAGACGGTGAAGACGGTGAAGACGGTGAAAACGATGAAGACGATGAAGACGGTGAAGACGGTGAAGACGATGAAGACGATGAAGACGATGAAGACGGTGAAGACGATGAAGACGATGAAGACGGTGAAGACGATGAAGACGGTGAAGACGATGAAGACGATGAAGACGGTGAAGACGATGAAGACGGTGGAGACGGTGAAGACGGTGAAGACGGTGAAGACGGTGAAGACGATGAAGACGATGAAGACGGTGAAGACGGTGAAGACGATGAAGACGGTGAAGACGGTGAAGACGGTGAAGACGATGAAGACGGTGAAGACGATGTAGACGGTGAAGACGATGAAGACGGTGAAGACGGTGAAGACGAACGACGAAGACGATGAAGACGGTGAAGACGATGAAGACGATGAAGACGATGAAGACGGTGAAGACGGTGAAGACGGTGAAGACGGTGAAGACGAACGATGAAGACGATGAAGACGGTGAAGACGATGAACACGGTGAAGACGATGAAGACGATGAAGACGGTGAAGACGATGAAGACGGTTAAGACGGTTAAGACGGTGAAGACGGTGTAGACGATGAAGACGATGAAGACGGTGAAGACGGTGAAGACGATGAAGACGGTGAAGACGATGAAGACGATGAAGACGGTGAAGACGATGAAGACGGTGAAGACGATGAAGACGGTGAAGACGGTGAAGACGGTGAAGACGAACAATGAAGACGATGAAGACGGTGAAGACGATGAAGACGATGAAAACGGTGAAGACGATGAAGACGGTGAAGACGATGAAGACGGTGAAGACGGTGAAGACGAACGATGAAGACGCTGAAGACGGTGAAGACGATGAAGACGGTGAAGACGATGAAGACGATGAAGACGATGAAGACGGTGAAGACGATGAAGACGGTGAAGACGATGAAGACGGTGAAGACGGTGAAGACGAACGATGAAGACGATGAAGACGATGAAGACGATGAAGACGGTGAAGACGATGAAGACGGTGAAGACGATGAAGACGGTGAAGACGAACGATGAAGACGATGAAGACGGTGAAGACGATGAAGACGGTGAAGACGATGAAGACGGTGAAGACGGTGAAGACGGTGAAGACGGTGAAGACGATGAAGACGGTGAAGACGGTGAAGACGGTGAAGACGGTGAAGACGAACGATGAAGACGATGAAGACGGTGAAGACGATGAAGACGGTGAAGACGATGAAGACGATGAAGACGGTGAAGACGATGAAGACGGTGAAGACGGTGAAGACGGTTAAGACGGTGAAGACGGTGAAGACGATGAAGACAATGAAGACGGTGAAGACGGTGAAGACGATGAAGACGGTGAAGACGGTGAAGACGGTGAAGACGGTGAAGACGATAAAGACGGTGAAGACGATGAAGACGGTGAAGACGGTGAAGACGGTGAAGACGAACGATGAAGACGATGAAGACGGTGAAGACGATGAAGACGATGAAAACGGTGAAGACGATGAAGACGGTGAAGACGATGAAGACGGTGAAGACGTTGAAGACAAACGATGAAGACGGTGAAGACGATGAAGACGGTGAAGACGATGAAGACGAACGATGAAGACGATGAAGACGATGAAGACGGTGAAGACGATGAAGACGGTGAAGACGGTGAAGACGGTGAAGACGGTGAAGACGATGAAGACGGTGAAGACGATGAAGACGGTAAAGACGATGAAGACGGTGAAGACGGTGAAGACGAACGATGAAGACGGTGAAGACGATGAAGACGGTGAAGACGGTGAAGACGATGAAGACGATGAAGACGGTTAAGACGATGAAGACGGTGAAGACGGTGAAGACGGTGAAGACGGTGAAAACGATGAAGACGATGAAGACGGTGAAGACGGTGAAGACGATGAAGACGATGAAGACGATGAAGACGGTGAAGACGATGAAGACGATGAAGACGGTGAAGACGATGAAGACGGTGAAGACGATGAAGACGATGAAGACGGTGAAGACGATGAAGACGGTGAAGACGGTGAAGACGGTGAAGACGGTGAAGACGGTGAAGACGATGAAGACGATGAAGACGGTGAAGACGGTGAAGACGATGAAGACGGTGAAGACGGTGAAGACGGTGAAGACGATGAAGACGGTGAAGACGATGTAGACGGTGAAGACGATGAAGACGGTGAAGACGGTGAAGACGAACGATGAAGACGATGAAGACGGTGAAGACGATGAAGACGATGAAGACGATGAAGACGGTGAAGACGGTGAAGACGGTGAAGACGGTGAAGACGAACGATGAAGACGATGAAGACGGTGAAGACGATGAACACGGTGAAGACGATGAAGACGATGAAGACGGTGAAGACGATGAAGACGGTTAAGACGGTGAAGACGATGAAGACGGTGAAGACGGTGAAGACGGTGAAGACGGTGAAGACGGTGAAGACGATGAAGACGATGAAGACGATGAAGACGGTGAAGACGATGAAGACGATGAAGACGGTGAAGACGATGAAGACGGTGAAGACGATGAAGACGATGAAGACGGTGAAGACGATGAAGACGGTGAAGACGGTGAAGACGGTGAAGACGGTGAAGACGGTGAAGACGATGAAGACGATGAAGACGGTGAAGACGGTGAAGACGATGAAGACGGTGAAGACGGTGAAGACGGTGAAGACGATGAAGACGGTGAAGACGATGTAGACGGTGAAGACGATGAAGACGGTGAAGACGGTGAAGACGAACGATGAAGACGATGAAGACGGTGAAGACGATGAAGACGATGAAGACGATGAAGACGGTGAAGACGGTGAAGACGGTGAAGACGGTGAAGACGAACGATGAAGACGATGAAGACGGTGAAGACGATGAACACGGTGAAGACGATGAAGACGATGAAGACGGTGAAGACGATGAAGACGGTTAAGACGGTTAAGACGGTGAAGACGGTGTAGACGATGAAGACGATGAAGACGGTGAAGACGGTGAAGACGATGAAGACGGTGAAGACGATGAAGACGATGAAGACGGTGAAGACGATGAAGACGGTGAAGACGATGAAGACGGTGAAGACGGTGAAGACGGTGAAGACGAACGATGAAGACGATGAAGACGGTGAAGACGATGAAGACGATGAAAACGGTGAAGACGATGAAGACGGTGAAGACGATGAAGACGGTGAAGACGGTGAAGACGAACGATGAAGACGATGAAGACGGTGAAGACGATGAAGACGGTGAAGACGATGAAGACGATGAAGACGATGAAGACGGTGAAGACGATGAAGACGGTGAAGACGATGAAGACGGTGAAGACGGTGAAGACGAACGATGAAGACGATGAAGACGATGAAGACGATGAAGACGGTGAAGACGATGAAGACGGTGAAGACGATGAAGACGGTGAAGACGAACGATGAAGACGATGAAGACGGTGAAGACGATGAAGACGGTGAAGACGATGAAGACGGTGAAGACGGTGAAGACGGTGAAGACGGTGAAGACGATGAAGACGGTGAAGACGATGAAGACGGTAAAGACGATGAAGACGGTGAAGACGGTGAAGACGAACGATGAAGACGGTGAAGAGGATGAAGACGGTGAAGACGGTGAAGACGATGAAGACGATGAAGATGGTGAAGACGATGAAGACGGTGAAGACGGTGAAGACGATGAAGACGGTGAAGACGATGAAGACGATGAAGACGGTGAAGACGATGAAGACGGTGAAGACGATGAAGACGGTGAAGACGGTGAAGACGAACGATGAAGACGATGAAGACGGTGAAGACGATGAAGACGATGAAAACGGTGAAGACGATGAAGACGGTGAAGACGATGAAGACGGTGAAGACGGTGAAGACGAACGATGAAGACGATGAAGACGGTGAAGACGATGAAGACGGTGAAGACGATGAAGACGATGAAGACGATGAAGACGGTGAAGACGATGAAGACGGTGAAGACGATGAAGACGGTGAAGACGGTGAAGACGAACGATGAAGACGATGAAGACGATGAAGACGATGAAGACGGTGAAGACGATGAAGACGGTGAAGACGATGAAGACGGTGAAGACGAACGATGAAGACGATGAAGACGGTGAAGACGATGAAGACGGTGAAGACGATGAAGACGGTGAAGACGGTGAAGACGGTGAAGACGGTGAAGACGATGAAGACGGTGAAGACGATGAAGACGGTAAAGACGATGAAGACGGTGAAGACGGTGAAGACGAACGATGAAGACGGTGAAGAGGATGAAGACGGTGAAGACGGTGAAGACGATGAAGACGATGAAGATGGTGAAGACGATGAAGACGGTGAAGACGGTGAAGACCATGAAGACGGTGAAGACGGTGAAGACGGTGAAGACGGTGAAGACGGTGAAGACCATGAAGACGGTGAAGACGATGAAGACGGTGAAGACGGTGAAGACGGTGAAGACGATGAAGACGGTGAAGACGATGAAGACGGTGAAGACGGTGAAGACGAACGATGAAGACGATGAAGACGATGAAGACGGTGAAGACGATGAAGACGGTGAAGACGATGAAGACGGTGAAGACGAACGATGAAGACGATGAAGACGGTGAAGACGATGAAGACGGTGAAGACGATGAAGACGGTGAAGACGGTGAAGACGGTGAAGACGGTGAAGACGATGAAGACGGTGAAGACGATGAAGACGGTAAAGACGATGAAGACGGTGAAGACGGTGAAGACGAACGATGAAGACGGTGAAGAGGATGAAGACGGTGAAGACGGTGAAGACGATGAAGACGATGAAGATGGTGAAGACGATGAAGACGGTGAAGACGGTGAAGACCATGAAGACGGTGAAGACGGTGAAGACGGTGAAGACGGTGAAGACGGTGAAGACCATGAAGACGGTGAAGACGATGAAGACGGTGAAGACGGTGAAGACGAACGATGAAGACGATGAAGACGGTGAAGACGATGAAGACGATGAAAACGGTGAAGACGATGAAGACGGTGAAGACGATGAAGACGGTGAAGACGGTGAAGACGAACGATGAAGACGATGAAGACGGTGAAGACGATGAAGACGGTGAAGACGATGAAGACGATGAAGACGGTGAAGACGATGAAGACGGTGAAGACGATGAAGACGGTGAAGACGGTGAAGACGAACGATGAAGACGATGAAGACGGTGAAGACGGTGAAGACGGTGAAGACGAACGATGAAGACGGTGAAGACGGTGAAGACGATGAAGACGATGAAAACGGTGAAGACGATGAAGACGGTGAAGACGATGAAGACGGTGAAGACGGTGAAGACGAACGATGAAGACGATGAAGACGGTGAAGACGATGAAGACGGTGAAGACGATGAAGACGGTGAAGACGATGAAGACGGTGAAGACGATGAAGACGGTGAAGACGAACGATGAAGACGATGAAGACGGTGAAGACGATGAAGACGGTGAAGACGATAAAGACGGTGAAGACGGTGAAGACGATGAAGACGGTGAAGACGGTGAAGACGGTGAAGACGATGAAGACGGTGAAGACGATGTAGACGGTGAAGACGATGAAGACGTTGAAGACGGTGAAGACGAACGATGAAGACGATGAAGACGGTGAAGACGATGAAGACGATGAAGACGATGAAGACGGTGAAGACGGTGAAGACGGTGAAGACGGTGAAGACGATGAAGACGGTGAAGACGATGAAGACGGTGAAGACGGTGAAGACGGTGAAGACGGTGAAGACGATGAAGACAGTGAAGACGATGAAGACGGTAAAGACGATGAAGACGGTGAAGACGGTGAAGACGAACGATGAAGACGGTGAAGACGATGAAGACGGTGAAGACGGTGAAGACGATGAAGACGATGAAGATGGTGAAGACGATGAAGACGGTGAAGACGGTGAAGACCATGAAGACGGTGAAGACGGTGAAGACGGTGAAGACGGTGAAGACGGTGAAGACCATGAAGACGGTGAAGACGGTGAAGACGGTGAAGACGAACGATGAAGACGATGAAGACGGTGAAGACGATGAAGACGATGAAAACGGTGAAGACGATGAAGACGGTGAAGACGATGAAGACGGTGAAGACGATGAAGACGGTGAAGACGGTGAAGACGGTGAAGAAGGTGAAGACGATGAAGACGATAAAGACGGTGAAGACGGTGAAGACAATGAAGACGGTGAAGACGGTGAAGACGGTGAAGACGATGAAGACGGTGAAGACGATGTAGACGGTGAAGACGATGAAGACGGTGAAGACGGTGAAGACGAACGATGAAGACGATGAAGACGGTGAAGACGATGAAGACGATGAAGACGATGAAGACGGTGAAGACGGTGAAGACGGTGAAGACGGTGAAGACGAACGATGAAGACGATGAAGACGGTGAAGACGATGAACACGGTGAAGACGATGAAGACGATGAAGACGGTGAAGACGATGAAGACGGTTAAGACGGTTAAGACGGTGAAGACGGTGTAGACGATGAAGACGATGAAGACGGTGAAGACGGTGAAGACGATGAAGACGGTGAAGACGGTGAAGACGAACGATGAAGACGATGAAGACGATGAAAACGGTGAAGACGATGAAGACGGTGAAGACGATGAAGACGGTGAAGACGGTGAAGACGAACGATGAAGACGATGAAGACGGTGAAGACGATGAAGACGGTGAAGACGATGAAGACGGTGAAGACGATGAAGACGGTGAAGACGAACGATGAAGACGATGAAGACGGTGAAGACGATGAAGACGGTGAAGACGATGAAGACGGTGAAGACGGTGAAGACGAACGATGAAGACGATGAAGACGGTGAAGACGATGAAGACGGTGAAGACGGTGAAGACGATGAAGACGATGAAGACGGTGAAGACGATGAAGACGGTGAAGACGGTGAAGACGGTGAAGACGGTGAAGACGGTGAAGACGATGAAGACGATGAAGACGATGAAGACGGTGAAGACGATGAAGACGATGAAGACGATGAAAGGTGTTGGTTGATATAGACCACAGTTAAAATAAAATTGTTTCAATCTTATCGTCTCTTATACGGCCTTATTTTCGTTTCACAAAAATTGAAACTCGATGTCTCACGCTAGTTAACTCTTGTATATTCTATAGGTATAGGCATGCTTCGAAACTCATGATAATAAAGTTTCAAATGGCAACTCTTGTCAAATGAACTTATTTTGAGAGTTGTCTCATGATTGAACGAAAGATTTTTTAAAATTTTTATTTAAAAAATTTTTCACCGGCAATGAAATTCCACGCTAGGCCGAGATCCTCACCGCTCCGGTCGAATGCGCGAGAAAACATGCCTTCACCGGCTTGGGTCCCATTGAAACGCGATTATAATCTGTAAACGATTATAAAAAGACTGACCGATCAAATATTTTGAGCTCGAAACGAGTTTCTCAAAAAGCACCTCGAACGTTTGTTATTCCCCACTGGCTTGATGCGCTGCTTATTCGCTTAAGATAGGCTAACCGTTCAAGGGGACGTCTATTAGCGGCAATAAGCGCGTGATCTCCTATCATCATCACTCGATCTCGGTAAAGCAGAGATTCGAAGCTGATAAATTATCTTCGATATAGCCGCTTTTACGAGCGGCGACGACTATCGAAGGCGACTAGAAGACTCGTCGACTTTAGGCCAGCGACGCTAGTCTTCTTGCTCGTGTATTACCTGGTTGATCCTGCCAGTAGTTATATGCTTGTCTCAAAGATTCGGCTCGGAAATTTTGGTGACTCTGAATAAATTACGGCTGATCGCACGACCTAGCGTCGGCGACAGATCTTTCAAGTGTGTGCCCTATCAACTTTCGATGGTATGTGATATGCTTACCACGGTTGTAACGGGTAACGGGGAATCAAGGTTCGATTCCGGAGAGGGAGCATGAAAAACGGCTACCACATCCAAGGAAGGCAGCAGGCGCGCAAATTCGTCTCATGATTGAACGAAAGATTTTTTAAAAATTTCATTTAAAATTTTTTTTCACTGGCAATGAAATTCCACGCTAGGCCGAGATCCTCGCCGCTCCGGTCGAATGCGCGAGAAAACATGCCTTCACCGGCTTGGGTCCCATTGAAACGCGATTATAATCTGTAAACGATTATAAAAAGACTGACCGATCAAATATTTTGAGCTTGAAACGAGTTTCTCAAAAAGCACCTTGAACGTTTGTTATTCCCCACTGGCCTGATGCGCTGCTTATTCGCTTAAGATAGGCTAACCGTTCAAGGGGACGTCTATTAGCGGCAATAAGCGCTTGATCTCCTATCATCATCACTCGATCTCGGTAAAGCAGAGATTCGAAGCTGATAAATTATCTTCGATATAGCCGCTTTTACTAGCGGTGACGACTATCGAAGGCGACTAGAAGACTCGTCGACTTTAGGCCAGCGACGCTAGTCTTCTTGCTCGTGTATTACCTGGTTGATCCTGCCAGTAGTTATATGCTTGTCTCAAAGATTCGGCTCGTAAATTTTGGTGACTCTGAATAAATTACGGCTGATCGCACGACCTAGCGTCGGCGACAGATCTTTCAAGTGTGTGCCCTATCAACTTTCGATGGTATGTGATATGCTTACCACGGTTGTAACGGGTAACGGGGAATCAGGGTTCGATTCCGGAGAGGGAGCATGAGAAACGGCTACCACATCCAAGGAAGGCAGCAGGCGCGCAAATTTGTCTCATGATTGAACGAAAGATTTTTTAAAAATTTCATTTAAAAAATTTTTTCACTGGCAATGAAATTCCACGCTAGGCCGAGATCCTCGCCGCTCCGGTCGAATGCGCGAGAAAACATGCCTTCACCGGCTTGGGTCCCATTGAAACGCGATTATAATCTGTAAATTTACTCTTAATTTTCTAAGACTTTCAAGTTTTTCAACGGCATCCGCCGTCGCATCTCCTATCTCCCTCGATGACCGCTCACTTAGTGTATTAACAACTCGTTTCGATCTTATCGTCTATTTATCGTAATTAATTTTTTTTTTGCTATATTCACCCCCCTTAGTTAAGGAAAAAGTGTAGATATGACCCCGCGGGCAGTCTCCGGGAAACCAAAGATTTTTGATTCCGGGGAAAGTATGGTTGCAAGACGATGAAGACGATGAAGACGATGAAGACGATGAAGACGGTGAAGACGGTGAAGACGATGAAGACGGTGAAGACGATGAAGACGGTGAAGACGGTGAAGACGATGAAGACGATGAAGACGATGAAGACGATGAAGACGGTGAAGACGATGAAGACGATGAAGACGGTGAAGACGGTGAAGACGATGAAGACGAACGATGAAGACGGTGTAGACGGTGAAGACGGTGAAGACGGTGAAGACGGTAAGACCATGAAAACGGTGAAGACGATGAAGACGGTGAAGACGATGAAGACGGTGAAGACGGTGAAGACGAACGATGAAGACGATGAAGACGGTGAAGACGATGAAAACGGTGAAGACGATGAAGACGGTGAAGACGATGAAGACGGTGAAGACGGTGAAGACGGTGAAGACGAACGATGAAGACGATGAAGACGGTGAAGACAATGAAGACGGTGAAGACGATGAAGACGATGAAGACGGTGAAGACGATGAAGACGGTGAAGACGATGAAGACGGTGAAGACGGTGAAGACGAACGATGAAGACGATGAAGACGGTGAAGACGATGAAGACGATGAAAACGGTGAAGACGATGAAGACGGTGAAGACGATGAAGACGGTGAAGACGGTGAAGACGAACGATGAAGACGATGAAGACGGTGAAGACGATGAAGACGGTGAAGACGATGAAGACGGTGAAGACGAACGATGAAGACGATGAAGACGGTGAAGACGATGAAGACGGTGAAGACGATGAAGACGGTGAAGACGGTGAAGACGGTGAAGACGGTGAAGACGGTGAAGACGATGAAGACGGTGATGTCGATGAAGACGGTAAAGACGATGAAGACGGTGAAGACGGTGAAGACGAACGATGAAGACGGTGAAGACGATGAAGACGGTGAAGACGGTGAAGACGATGAAGACGGTGAAGACGGTGAAGACTAACGATGAAGACGATGAAGACGATGAAGACGGTGAAGACGATGAAGACGATGAAGACGGTGAAGACGATAAAGACGGTGAAGACGGTGAAGACGGTGAAGACGGTGAAGACGATGAAGACGATGAAGACGGTGAAGACGGTGAAGACGATGAAGACGATGAAGACGATGAAGACGGTGAAGACGATGAAGACGATGAAGAAGATGAAAGGTGTTGGTTGATATAGACAGCAGTTAAAATAAAAGTGTTTCAATCTTATCGTCTCTTATACGGCCTTATTTTCGTTTCACAAAAATTGAAACTCGATGTCTCACGCTAGTTAACTCTTGTATATTCTATAGGTATAGGCATGCTTCGAAACTAAAGATAATAAAGTTTCAAATGGCAACTCTTGTCAAATGAAGTTATTTTGAGATTTGTCTCATGATTGAACGAAAGATTTTTTAAAATTTTTATTTTAAAAATTTTTCACAGGCAATGAAATTCCACGCTAGGCCGAGATCCTCACAGCTCCGGTCGAATGCGCGAGAAAACATGCTTTAATCGGCTTGGGTCCCATTGAAACTTGATTATAATCTGTAAATTTACTCTTAATTTTCTAAGACTTTCAAGTTTTTCAACGGCATCCGCCGTCGCATCTCCTATCTCCCTCGAAGACCGCTCACTTAGTGTATTAACAACTCGTTTCGATCTTATCGTCTATTTATCGTAATTAAAATTTTTTTTGCTATATTCACCCCCCTTAGTTAAGGAAAAAGGGTAGATATGACCCCGCGGGCAGTCTCCGGGAAACCAAAGATTTTTGATTCCGGGGAAAGTATGGTTGCAAGACGATGAAGACGATGAAGACGATGAAGACGATGAAGACGGTGAAGACGGTGAAGACGATGAAGACGATGAAGACGATGAAGACGATGAAGACGATGAAGACGATGAAGACGATGAAGACGGTGAAGACGATGAAGACGACTAAGACGACTAAGACGGTGAAGACGATGAAGACGAACGATGAAGACGGTGTAGACGGTGAAGACGGTGAAGACGGTGAAGACGGTAAGACCATGAAGACGGTGAAGACGATGAAGACGGTGAAGACGATAAAGACGGTGAAGACGGTGAAGACGAACGATGAAGACGATGAAGACGGTGAAGACGATGAAAACGGTGAAGACGATGAAGACGGTGAAGACGATGAAGACGGTGAAGACGGTGAAGACGGTGAAGACGAACGATGAAGACGATGAAGACGGTGAAGACGATGAAGACGATGAAGACGGTTGAGACGATGAAGACGATGAAGACGGTGAAGACGATGAAGACGGTGAAGACGATGAAGACGGTGAAGACGATGAAGACGGTGAAGACGGTGAAGACGAACGATGAAGACGATGAAGACGGTGAAGACGATGAAGACGATGAAAACGGTGAAGACGATGAAGACGGTGAAGACGATGAAGACGGTGAAGACGGTGAAGACGAACGATGAAGACGATGAAGACGGTGAAGACGATGAAGACGGTGAAGACGATGAAGACGGTGAAGACGAACGATGAAGACGATGAAGACGGTGAAGACGATGAAGACGGTGAAGACGATGAAGACGGTGAAGACGGTGAAGACGGTGAAGACGGTGAAGACGGTGAAGACGATGGAGACGGTGAAGACGATGAAGACGGTTAAGACGATGAAGACGGTGAAGACGGTGAAGACGAACGATGAAGACGGTGAAGACGATGAAGACGGTGAAGACGGTGAAGACGATGAAGACGGTGAAGACGGTGAAGACGATGAAGACGGTGAAGACGGTGAAGACGATGAAGACGATGAAGACGATGAAGACGATGAAGACGATGAAGACGATAAAGACGGTGAAGACGATGAAGACGACTAAGACGGTGAAGACGGTGAAGACGATGAAGACGGTGAAGACGATGAAGACGGTGAAGACGGTGAAGACGATGAAGACGGTGAAGACGATGAAGACGATGAAGACGATGAAGACGATGAAGACGATGAAGACGATGAAGACGATGAAGACGATGAAGACGGTGAAGACGATAAAGACGACTAAGACGGTGAAGACGGTGAAGACGATGAAGACGAACGATGAAGACGGTGTAGACGGTGAAGACGGTGAAGACGGTGAAGACGGTAAGACCATGAAGACGGTGAAGACGATGAAGACGGTGAAGACGATAAAGACGGTGAAGACGGTGAAGACGAACGATGAAGACGATGAAGACGGTGAAGACGATGAAAACGGTGAAGACGATGAAGACGGTGAAGACGATGAAGACGGTGAAGACGAACGATGAAGACGATGAAGACGATGAAGACGGTGAAGACGATGAAGACGGTGAAGACGATGAAGACGGTGAAGACGATGAAGACGATGAAGAAGATGAAAGGTGTTGGTTGATATAGACAGCAGTTAAAATAAAAGTGTTTCAATCTTATCGTCTCTTATACGGCCTTATTTTCGTTTCACAAAAATTGAAACTCGATGTCTCACGCTAGTTAACTCTTGTATATTCTATAGGTATAGGCATGCTTCGAAACTAAAGATAATAAAGTTTCAAATGGCAACTCTTGTCAAATGAAGTTATTTTGAGATTTGTCTCATGATTGAACGAAAGATTTTTTAAAATTTTTATTTTAAAAATTTTTCACAGGCAATGAAATTCCACGCTAGGCCGAGATCCTCACAGCTCCGGTCGAATGCGCGAGAAAACATGCTTTAATCGGCTTGGGTCCCATTGAAACTTGATTATAATCTGTAAATTTACTCTTAATTTTCTAAGACTTTCAAGTTTTTCAACGGCATCCGCCGTCGCATCTCCTATCTCCCTCGAAGACCGCTCACTTAGTGTATTAACAACTCGTTTCGATCTTATCGTCTATTTATCGTAATTAAAATTTTTTTTGCTATATTCACCCCCCTTAGTTAAGGAAAAAGGGTAGATATGACCCCGCGGGCAGTCTCCGGGAAACCAAAGATTTTTGATTCCGGGGAAAGTATGGTTGCAAGACGATGAAGACGATGAAGACGATGAAGACGATGAAGACGGTGAAGACGGTGAAGACGATGAAGACGATGAAGACGATGAAGACGATGAAGACGATGAAGACGATGAAGACGATGAAGACGGTGAAGACGATGAAGACGACTAAGACGACTAAGACGGTGAAGACGATGAAGACGAACGATGAAGACGGTGTAGACGGTGAAGACGGTGAAGACGGTGAAGACGGTAAGACCATGAAGACGGTGAAGACGATGAAGACGGTGAAGACGATAAAGACGGTGAAGACGGTGAAGACGAACGATGAAGACGATGAAGACGGTGAAGACGATGAAAACGGTGAAGACGATGAAGACGGTGAAGACGATGAAGACGGTGAAGACGGTGAAGACGGTGAAGACGAACGATGAAGACGATGAAGACGGTGAAGACGATGAAGACGATGAAGACGGTTGAGACGATGAAGACGATGAAGACGGTGAAGACGATGAAGACGGTGAAGACGATGAAGACGGTGAAGACGATGAAGACGGTGAAGACGGTGAAGACGAACGATGAAGACGATGAAGACGGTGAAGACGATGAAGACGATGAAAACGGTGAAGACGATGAAGACGGTGAAGACGATGAAGACGGTGAAGACGGTGAAGACGAACGATGAAGACGATGAAGACGGTGAAGACGATGAAGACGGTGAAGACGATGAAGACGGTGAAGACGAACGATGAAGACGATGAAGACGGTGAAGACGATGAAGACGGTGAAGACGATGAAGACGGTGAAGACGGTGAAGACGGTGAAGACGGTGAAGACGGTGAAGACGATGGAGACGGTGAAGACGATGAAGACGGTTAAGACGATGAAGACGGTGAAGACGGTGAAGACGAACGATGAAGACGGTGAAGACGATGAAGACGGTGAAGACGGTGAAGACGATGAAGACGGTGAAGACGGTGAAGACGATGAAGACGGTGAAGACGGTGAAGACGATGAAGACGATGAAGACGATGAAGACGATGAAGACGATGAAGACGATAAAGACGGTGAAGACGATGAAGACGACTAAGACGGTGAAGACGGTGAAGACGATGAAGACGGTGAAGACGATGAAGACGGTGAAGACGGTGAAGACGATGAAGACGGTGAAGACGATGAAGACGATGAAGACGATGAAGACGATGA
Organism: Piscicola geometra; assembly: GCA_943735955.1. Taxonomy (NCBI): domain Eukaryota; kingdom Metazoa; phylum Annelida; class Clitellata; order Hirudinida; family Piscicolidae; genus Piscicola; species Piscicola geometra. The sequence goes on along the minus strand of CALSEQ010000006.1, from coordinate 205,865 downwards.
AGACGATGAAGACGATGAAGACGATGAAGACGATGAAGACGGTGAAGACGATAAAGACGACTAAGACGGTGAAGACGGTGAAGACGATGAAGACGAACGATGAAGACGGTGTAGACGGTGAAGACGGTGAAGACGGTGAAGACGGTAAGACCATGAAGACGGTGAAGACGATGAAGACGGTGAAGACGATAAAGACGGTGAAGACGGTGAAGACGAACGATGAAGACGATGAAGACGGTGAAGACGATGAAAACGGTGAAGACGATGAAGACGGTGAAGACGATGAAGACGGTGAAGACGAACGATGAAGACGATGAAGACGATGAAGACGGTGAAGACGATGAAGACGGTGAAGACGATGAAGACGGTGAAGACGGTGAAGACGAACGATGAAGACGATGAAGACGGTGAAGACGATGAAGACGATGAAAACGGTGAAGACGATGAAGACGGTGAAGACGATGAAGACGGTGAAGACGGTGAAGACGAACGATGAAGACGATGAAGACGGTGAAGACGATGAAGACGGTGAAGACGATGAAGACGGTGAAGACGAACGATGAAGACGATGAAGACGGTGAAGACGATGAAGACGGTGAAGACGATGAAGACGGTGAAGACGGTGAAGACGGTGAAGACGGTGAAGACGGTGAAGACGATGGAGACGGTGAAGACGATGAAGACGGTGAAGACGATGAAGACGGTGAAGACGATGGAGACGGTGAAGACGATGAAGACGGTTAAGACGATGAAGACGGTGAAGACGGTGAAGACGAACGATGAAGACGGTGAAGACGATGAAGACGGTGAAGACGGTGAAGACGATGAAGACGGTGAAGACGGTGAAGACGATGAAGACGGTGAAGACGGTGAAGACGATGAAGACGATGAAGACGATGAAGACGATGAAGACGATGAAGACGGTGAAGACGATGAAGACGACTAAGACGGTGAAGACGGTGAAGACGATGAAGACGGTGAAGACGATGAAGACGATGAAGACGGTGAAGACGATGAAGACGGTGAAGACGGTGAAGACGATGAAGACGATGAAGACGATGAAGACGATGAAGACGATGAAGACGATGAAGACGATGAAGACGGTGAAGACGATGAAGACGACTAAGACGGTGAAGACGGTGAAGACGATGAAGACGAACGATGAAGACGGTATAGACGGTGAAGACGGTGAAGACGGTGAAGACGGTAAGACCATGAAGACGGTGAAGACGATGAAGACGGTGAAGACGATAAAGACGGTGAAGACGGTGAAGACGAACGATGAAGACGATGAAGACGGTGAACACGATGAAAACGGTGAAAACGATGAAGACGGTGAAGACGATGAAGACGGTGAAGACGAACGATGAAGACGATGAAGACGGTGAAGACGATGAAGACGGTGAAGACGATGAAGACGATGAAGACGGTGAAGACGATGAAGACGGTGAAGACGATGAAGACGGTGAAGACGATGAAGACGGTGAAGACGGTGAAGACGAACGATGAAGACGATGAAGACGGTGAAGACGATGAAGACGATGAAAACGGTGAAGACGATGAAGACGGTGAAGACGATGAAGACGGTGAAGACGGTGAAGACGAACGATGAAGACGATGAAGACGGTGAAGACGATGAAGACGGTGAAGACGATGAAGACGGTGAAGACGAACGATGAAGACGATGAAGACGGTGAAGACGATGAAGACGGTGAAGACGATGAAGACGGTGAAGACGGTGAAGACGGTGAAGACGGTGAAGACGGTGAAGACGATGGAGACGGTGAAGACGATGAAGACGGTTAAGACGATGAAGACGGTGAAGACGGTGAAGACGAACGATGAAGACGGTGAAGACGGTGAAGACGAACGATGAAGACGGTGAAGACGATGAAGACGGTGAAGACGGTGAAGACGATGAAGACGGTGAAGACGGTGAAGACTAACGATGAAGACGATGAAGACGATGAAGACGATGAAGACGGTGAAGACGATGAACAGGATGAAGACGGTGAAGACGATAAAGACGGTGAAGACGGTGAAGACGGTGAAGACGGTGAAGACGATGAAGACGATGAAGACGGTGAAGACGATGAAGACGATGAAGAAGATGAAAGGTGTTGGTTGATATAGACAGCAGTTAAAATAAAAGTGTTTCAATCTTATCGTCTCTTATACGGCCTTATTTTCGTTTCACAAAAATTGAAACTCGATGTCTCACGCTAGTTAACTCTTGTATATTCTATAGGTATAGGCATGCTTCGAAACTAAAGATAATAAAGTTTCAAATGGCAACTCTTGTCAAATGAACTTATTTTGAGATTTGTCTCATGATTGAACGAAAGATTTTTTAAAATTTTTATTTTAAAAATTTTTCACAGGCAATGAAATTCCACGCTAGGCCGAGATCCTCACAGCTCCGGTCGAATGCGCGAGAAAACATGCTTTCACCGGCTTGGGTCCCATTGAAACGCGATTATAATCTGTAAACGATTATAAAAAGACTGACCGATCAAATATTTTGAGCTCGAAACGAGTTTCTCAAAAAGCACCTTGAACGTTTGTTATTCCCCACTGGCCTGATGCGCTGCTTATTCGCTTAAGATAGGCTAACCGTTCAAGGGGACGTCTATTAGCGGCAATAAGCGCGTGATCTCCTATCATCATCACTCGATCTCGGTAAAGCAGAGATTCGAAGCTGATAAATTATCTTCGATATAGCCGCTTTTACGAGCGGCGACGAATATCGAAGGCGACTAGAAGACTCGTCGACTTTAGGCCAGCGACGCTAGTCTTCTTGCTCGTGTATTACCTGCTTGATCCTGCCAGTAGTTATATGCTTGTCTCAAAGATTCGGCTCGTAAATTTTGGTGACTCTGAATAAATTACGGCTGATCGCACGACCTAGCGTCGGCGACAGATCTTTCAAGTGTGTGCCCTATCAACTTTCGATGGTATGTGATATGCTTACCACGGTTGTAACGGGTAACGGGGAATCAGGGTTCGATTCCGGAGAGGGAGCATGAGAAACGGCTACCACATCCAAGGAAGGCAGCAGGCGCGCAAATTTGTCTCATGATTGAACGAAAAATTTTTTAAAAATTTCATTAAAAATTTTTTTTCACTGGCAATGAAATTCCACGCTAGGCCGAGATCCTCGCCGCTCCGGTCGAATGCGCGAGAAAACATGCCTTCACCGGCTTGGGTCCCATTGAAACGCGATTATAATCTGTAAACGATTATAAAAAGACTGACCGATCAAATATTTTGAGCTCGAAACGAGTTTCTCAAAAAGCACCTTGAACGTTTGTTATTCCCCACTGGCCTGATGCGCTGCTTATTCGCTTAAGATAGGCTAACCGTTCCAGGGGACGTCTATTAGCGGCAATAAGCGCGTGATCTCCTATCATCATCACTCGATCTCGGTAAAGCAGAGATTCGAAGCTGATAAATTATCTTCGATATAGCCGCTTTTACGAGCGGCGACGACTATCGAAGGCGACTAGAAGACTCGTCGACTTTAGGCCAGCGACGCTAGTCTTCTTGCTCGTGTATTACCTGGTTGATCCTGCCAGTAGTTATATGCTTGTCTCAAAGATTCGGCTCGTAAATTTTGGTGACTCTGAATAAATTACGGCTGATCGCACGACCTAGCGTCGGCGACAGATCTTTCAAGTGTGTGCCCTATCAACTTTCGATGGTATGTGATATGCTTACCACGGTTGTAACGGGTAACGGGGAATCAGGGTTCGATTTCGGAGAGGGAGCATGAGAAACGGCTACCACATCCAAGGAAGGCAGCAGGCGCGCAAATTTGTCTCATGATTGAACGAAAGATTTTTTAAAAATTTCATTAAAAATTTTTTTTCACTGGCAATGAAATTCCACGCTAGGCCGAGATCTTCGCCGCTCCGGTCGAATGCGCGAGAAAACATGCCTTCACCGGCTTGGGTCCCATTGAAACGCGATTATAATCTGTATACGATTATAAAAAGACTGACCGATCAAATATTTTGAGCTCGAAACGAGTTTCTCAAAAAGCACCTTGAACGTTTGTTATTCCCCACTGGCCTGATGCGCTGCTTATTCGCTTAAGATAGGCTAACCGTTCAAGGGGACGTCTATTAGCGGCAATAAGCGCGTGATCTTTTATCCTCATCACTCGATCTCGGTAAAGCAGAGATTCGAAGCTGATAAATTATCTTCGATATAGCCGCTTTTACGTGCGGCGACGACTATCGAAGGCGACTAGAAGACTCGTCGACTTTAGGCCAGCGACGCTAGTCTTCTTGCTCGTGTATTACTTGGTTGATCCTGTCAGTAGTTATATGCTTGTCTCAAAGATTCGGCTCGTAAATTTTGGAGACTCTGAATAAATAACGGCTGATCGCACGACCTAGCGTCGGCGACAGATCTTTCAAGTGTGTGCCCTATCAACTTTCGATGGTATGTGATATGCTTACCATGGTTGTAACGGGTAACGGGGAATCAGGGTTTGATTCCGGAGAGGGAGCATGAGAAACGGCTACCACATCCAAGGAAGGCAGCAGGCGCGCAAATTTGTCTCATGATTGAACGAAAGATTTTTTAAAAACTTCATTTTAAAAATTTTTTCACTGGCAATGAAATTCCACGCTAGGCCGAGATCCTCGCCGCTCCGGTCGAATGCGCGAGAAAACATGCTTTAATCGGCTTGGGTCCCATTGAAACGCGATTATAATCTGTAAATTTACTCTTAAATTTCTAAGACTTTCAAGTTTTTCAACGGGATCCGCCGTCGCATCTCCTATCTCCCTCGATGACCGATCACTTAGTGTATTAACAACTCGTTTCGATCTTATCGTCTATTTATCGTTATTAAATTTTTTTTTGCTTTATTCACCCCCCTTAGTTAAAAAAAAGGGTAGATATGACCCCGCGGTCAATCTCCGGGAAACCAAAGATTTTTGATTCCGGGGAAAGTATGGTTGCAAGACGATGAAGACGATGAAGACGATGAAGACGATGAAGACGGTGAAGACGATGAAGACGATGAAGACGATGAAGACGATGAAGACGATGAAGACGATGAAGACGATGAAGACGGTGAAGACGATGAAGACGATGAAGACGGTGAAGACGGTGAAGACGATGAAGACGAACGATGAAGACGGAGAAGACGGTGAAGACGGTGAAGACGGTGAAGACGGTGAAGACGGTGAAGAGGATGAAGACGGTGAAGACGATGAAGACGATGAAGACGATGAAGACGATGAAGACGATGAAGACGATGAAGACGGTGAAGACGATGAAGACGATGAAGACGATGAAGACGATGAAGACGGTGAAGACGATGAAGACGATGAAGACGGTGAAGACGGTGAAGACGATAAAGACGAACGATGAAGACGGAGAAGACGGTGAAGACGGTGAAGACGGTGAAGACGGTGAAGACGGTGAAGACGGTGAAGACGATGAAGACGGTGAAGACGATGAAGACGGTGAAGACGATGAAGACGGTGAAGACGGTGAAGACGAACGATGAAGACGATGAAGACGGTGAAGACGATGAAGACGATGAAAACGGTGAAGACGATGAAGACGGTGAAGACGATGAAGACGGTGAAAACGGTGAAGACGAACGATGAAGACGATGAAGACGGTGAAGACGATGAAGACGGTGAAGACGATGAAGACGGTGAAGACGATGAAAACGGTGAAGACGAACGATGAAGACGATGAAGACGGTGAAGACGATGAAGACGGTGAAGACGGTGAAGACGATGAAGACGGTGAAGACGATGAAGACGGTGAAGACGATGAAGACGGTGAAGACGATAAAGACGATGAAGACGGTGAAGACGATGAAGACGGTGAAGACGGTGAAGACGATGAAGACGGTGAAGACGGTGAAGACGATGAAGACGGTGAAAACGATGAAGACGGTGAAGACGATGAAGACGGTGAAGACGGTGAAGACGAACGATGAAGACGATGAAGACGGTGAAGACGATGAAGACGATGAAGACGATGAAGACGGTGAAGACGGTGAAGACGGTGAAGACGATGAAGACGGTGAAGACGATGAAGACGGTGAAGACGATGAAGACGGTGAAGACGGTGAAGACGATGAAGACGGTGAAGACGGTGAAGACGAACGATGAAGACGATGAAGACGGTGAAGACGATGAAGACGGTGAAGACGATGAAGACGGTGAAGACGAACGATGAAGACGATGAAGACGGTGAAGACGATGAAGACGGTGAAGACGATGAAGACGGTGAAGACGGTGAAGACGGTGAAGACGGTGAAGACGATGAAGACGGTGAAGACGATGAAGACGGTAAAGACGATGAAGACGGTGAAGACGGTGAAGACGAACGATGAAGACGGTGAAGACGATGAAGACGGTGAAGACGGTGAAGACGATGAAGACGATGAAGACGGTGAAGACGATGAAGACGGTGAAGACGGTGAAGACGGTGAAGACGGTGAAGACGATGAAGACGATGAAGACGGTGAAGACGGTGAAGACGATGAAGACGATGAAGACGAATGAGACGGTGAAGACGGTGAAGACGGTGAAGACGGTGAAGACGATGAAGACGGTGAAGACGGTGAAGACGAACGATGAAGACGGTGAAAACTATGAAGAGGGTGAAGACGGTGAAAACGATGAAGACGGTGAAGACGGTGAAGACGAACGATGAAGACGATGAAGACGGTGAAGACGATGAAGACGGTGAAGACGATGAAGACGATGAAGACGGTAAAGACGATGAAGACGGTGAAGACGATGAAGACGATGAAGACGGTGAAGACGGTGTAGACGATGAAGACGATGAAGACGATGAAGACGGTGAAGACGATGAAGACGATGAAGACGGTGAAGACGATGAAGACGGTGAAGACGGTGAAGACGAACGATGAAGACGGTGAAGACGATGAAGACGGTGAAGACGGTGAAGACGATGAAGACGGTGAAGACGGTGAAGACGAACGATGAAGACGATGAAGACGGTGAAGACGGTGAAGACGGTGAAGACGGTGAAGACGGTGAAGACGATGAAGACGATGAAGACGGTGAAGACGGTGAAGACGATGAAGACGATGAAGACGGTGAAGACGAACGATGAAGACGATGAAGACGGTGAAGACGATGAAGACGGTGAAGACGATGAAGACGATGAAGACGGTAAAGACGATGAAGACGGTGAAGACGATGAAGACGATGAAGACGGTGAAGACGGTGAAGACGATGAAGACGATGAAGACGATGAAGACGGTGAAGACGATGAAGACGATGAAGACGGTGAAGACGATGAAGACGGTGAAGACGGTGAAGACGAACGATGAAGACGGTGAAGACGATGAAGACGGTGAAGACGGTGAAGACGATGAAGACGGTGAAGACGGTGAAGACGAACGATGAAGACGATGAAGACGGTGAAGACGATGAAGACGGTGAAGACGATGAAGACGATGAAGACGGTGAAGACGATAAAGACGGTGAAGACGATGAAGACGATGAAGACGGTGAAGACGGTGAAGACGATGAAGACGATGAAGACGATGAAGACGGTGAAGACGATGAAGACGGTGAAGACGGTGAAGACGATGAAGACAAACGATGAAGACGGAGAAGACGGTGAAGACGGTGAAGACGGTGAAGACGGTGAAGACGGTGAAGACGGTGAAGACGGTAAGACCATGAAGACGGTTAAGACGATGAAGACGAGAAAGACGATGAAAACGGTGAAGACGATGAAAACGGTGAAGACGATGAAAACGGTGAAGACGGTGAAGACGGTGAAGACGAACGATGAAGACGATGAAGACGGTGAAGACGATGAAGACGGTGAAGACGATGAAGACGATGAAGACGGTGAAGACGATGAAGACGGTGAAGACGATGAAGACAGTGAAGACGGTGAAGACGAACGATGAAGACGATGAAGACGGTGAAGATGATGAAGACGATGAAAACGGTGAAGAGGATGAAGACGGTGAAGACGATGAAGACGGTGAAGACGGTGAAGACGAACGATGAAGACGATGAAGACGGTGAAGACGATGAAGACGGTGAAGACGATGAAGACGGTGAAGACGATGAAGACGGTGAAGACGAACGATGAAGACGATGAAGACAGTGAAGACGATGAAGACGGTGAAGACGATGAAGACGGTGAAGACGATGAAGACGGTGAAGACGAACGATGAAGACGATGAAGACGGTGAAGACGATGAAAACGGTGAAGACGGTGAAGACGGTGAAGACGAACGATGAAGACGATGAAGACGGTGAAGACGATGAAGACGGTGAAGACGATGAAGACGATGAAGACGGTGAAGACGATGAAGACGGTGAAGACGATGAAGACAGTGAAGACGGTGAAGACGAACGATGAAGACGATGAAGACGGTGAAGATGATGAAGACGATGAAAACGGTGAAGAGGATGAAGACGGTGAAGACGATGAAGACGGTGAAGACGGTGAAGACGAACGATGAAGACGATGAAGACGGTGAAGACGATGAAGACGGTGAAGACGATGAAGACGGTGAAGACGATGAAGACGGTGAAGACGAACGATGAAGACGATGAAGACAGTGAAGACGATGAAGACGGTGAAGACGATGAAGACGGTGAAGACGATGAAGACGGTGAAGACGAACGATGAAGACGATGAAGACGGTGAAGACGATGAAGACGGTGAAGACGATGAAGACGGTGAAGACGAACGATGAAGACGATGAAGACGGTGAAGACGATGAAGACGGTGAAGACGATGAAGACGGTGAAGCCGGTGAAGACGGTGAAGACGATGAAGACGGTGAAGACGGTGAAGACGAACGATGAAGACGGTGAAGACGATGAAGATGGTTAAGACGGTGAAGACGATGAAGACGGTGAAGACGAACGATGAAGACGGTGAAGACGATGAAGATGGTTAAGACGGTGAAGACGATGAAGACGGTGAAGACGGTGAAGACGGTGAAGACGGTGAAGACGGTGAAGACGAACGATGAAGACGATGAAGACGGTGAAGACGATGAAGACGGTGAAGACGATGAAGACGATGAAGACGGTGAAGACGATGAAGACGGTGAAGACGGTGAAGACGGTGAAGACGATGAAGACGGTGAAGACGGTGAAGACGGTGAAAACGGTGAAGACGATGAAGACGAACGATGAAGACGGAGAAGACGGTGAAGACGGTGAAGACGGTGAAGACCATGAAGACGGTGAAGACGATGAAGACGGTGAAGACGATGAAGACAGTGAAGACGGTGAAGACGAACGATGAAAACGATGAAGACGGTGAAGACGATGTAGACGATGAAAACGGTGAAGACGATGAAGACGGTGAAGACGATGAAGACGGTGAAGACGGTGAAGACGAACGATGAAGACGATGAAGACGGTGAAGACGATGAAGACGGTGAAGACGATGAAGACGATGAAGACGGTGAAGACGATGAAGACGGTGAAGACGATGAAGACGGTGAAGACGGTGAAGACGAACGATGAAGACGATGAAGACGGTGAAGACGATGAAGACGATGAAAACGGTGAAGACGATGAAGACGGTGAAGACGATGAAGACGGTGAAGACGGTGAAGACGAACGATGAAGACGATGAAGACGGTGAAGACGATGAAGACGGTGAAGACGATGAAGACGGTGAAGACGATGAAGACGGTGAAGACGATGAAGACGGTGAAGACGAACGATGAAGACGATGAAGACGGTGAAAACGATGAAGACGGTGAAGACGGTGAAGACGAACGATGAAGACGATGAAGACGGTGAAGACGATGAAGACGGTGAAGACGGTGAAGACGATGAAGACGATGAAGACGGTTAAGACGATGAAGACGGTGAAGACGGTGAAGACGGTGAAGACGGTGAAGACGATGAAGACGATGAAGACGGTGAAGACGGTGAAGACGAACGATGAAGACGATGAAGACGGTGAAGACGATGAAGACGGTGAAGACGATGAAGACGGTGAAGACGGTGAAGACGATGAAGACGATGAAGACGATGAAGACGGTGAAGACGATGAAGACGGTGAAGACGGTGAAGACGATGAAGACAAACGATGAAGACGGAGAAGACGGTGAAGACGGTGAAGACGGTGAAGACGGTGAAGACGGTGAAGACGGTGAAGACGGTAAGACCATGAAGACCATTAAGACGATGAAGACGAGGAAGACGATGAAAACGGTGAAGACGATGAAAACGGTGAAGACGATGAAAACGGTGAAGACGGTGAAGACGGTGAAGACGAACGATGAAGACGATGAAGACGGTGAAGACGATGAAGACGGTGAAGACGATGAAGACGATGAAGACGGTGAAGACGATGAAGACGGTGAAGAGGATGAAGACAGTGAAGACGGTGAAGACGAACGATGAAGACGATGAAGACGGTGAAGATGATGAAGACGATGAAAACGGTGAAGAGGATGAAGACGGTGAAGACGATGAAGACGGTGAAGACGGTGAAGACGAACGATGAAGACGATGAAGACGGTGAAGACGATGAAGACGGTGAAGACGATGAAGACGGTGAAGACGATGAAGACGGTGAAGACGAACGATGAAGACGATGAAGACGGTGAAGACGATGAAGTCGGTGAAGACGATGAAGACGGTGAAGACGATGAAGACGGTGAAGACGAACGATGAAGACGATGAAGACGGTGAAGACGATGAAGACGGTGAAGACGATGAAGACGGTGAAGACGAACGATGAAGACGATGAAGACGGTGAAGACGATGAAGACAGTGAAGACGATGAAGACGGTGAAGCCGGTGAAGACGGTGAAGACGATGAAGACGGTGAAGACGGTGAAGATGAACGATGAAGACGGTGAAGACGATGAAGATGGTTAAGACGGTGAAGACGATGAAGACGGTGAAGACGAACGATGAAGACGGTGAAGACGGTGAAGACGGTGAAGACGGTGAAGACGGTGAAGACGGTGAAGACGGTAAGACCATGAAGACGGTTAAGACGATGAAGACGAGAAAGACGATGAAAACGGTGAAGACGATGAAAACGGTGAAGACGATGAAAACGGTGAAGACGGTGAAGACGGTGAAGACGAACGATGAAGACGATGAAGACGGTGAAGACGATGAAGACGGTGAAGACGATGAAGACGATGAAGACGGTGAAGACGATGAAGACGGTGAAGACGATGAAGACAGTGAAGACGGTGAAGACGAACGATGAAGACGATGAAGACGGTGAAGATGATGAAGACGATGAAAACGGTGAAGAGGATGAAGACGGTGAAGACGATGAAGACGGTGAAGACGGTGAAGACGAACGATGAAGACGATGAAGACGGTGAAGACGATGAAGACGGTGAAGACGATGAAGACGGTGAAGACGATGAAGACGGTGAAGACGAACGATGAAGACGATGAAGACAGTGAAGACGATGAAGACGGTGAAGACGATGAAGACGGTGAAGACGATGAAGACGGTGAAGACGAACGATGAAGACGATGAAGACGGTGAAGACGATGAAGACGGTGAAGACGATGAAGACGGTGAAGACGAACGATGAAGACGATGAAGACGGTGAAGACGATGAAGACGGTGAAGACGATGAAGACGGTGAAGCCGGTGAAGACGGTGAAGACGATGAAGACGGTGAAGACGGTGAAGACGAACGATGAAGACGGTGAAGACGATGAAGATGGTTAAGACGGTGAAGACGATGAAGACGGTGAAGACGAACGATGAAGACGGTGAAGACGATGAAGATGGTTAAGACGGTGAAGACGATGAAGACGGTGAAGACGGTGAAGACGGTGAAGACGGTGAAGACGGTGAAGACGAACGATGAAGACGATGAAGACGGTGAAGACGATGAAGACGGTGAAGACGATGAAGACGATGAAGACGGTGAAGACGATGAAGACGGTGAAGACGGTGAAGACGGTGAAGACGATGAAGACGGTGAAGACGGTGAAGACGGTGAAAACGGTGAAGACGATGAAGACGAACGATGAAGACGGAGAAGACGGTGAAGACGATGAAGACGGTGAAGACGATGAAGACAGTGAAGACGGTGAAGACGAACGATGAAAACGATGAAGACGGTGAAGACGATGTAGACGATGAAAACGGTGAAGACGATGAAGACGGTGAAGACGATGAAGACGGTGAAGACGGTGAAGACGAACGATGAAGACGATGAAGACGGTGAAGACGATGAAGACGGTGAAGACGATGAAGACGATGAAGACGGTGAAGACGATGAAGACGGTGAAGACGATGAAGACGGTGAAGACGGTGAAGACGAACGATGAAGACGATGAAGACGGTGAAGACGATGAAGACGATGAAAACGGTGAAGACGATGAAGACGGTGAAGACGATGAAGACGGTGAAGACGGTGAAGACGAACGATGAAGACGATGAAGACGGTGAAGACGATGAAGACGGTGAAGACGATGAAGACGGTGAAGACGATGAAGACGGTGAAGACGATGAAGACGGTGAAGACGAACGATGAAGACGATGAAGACGGTGAAAACGATGAAGACGGTGAAGACGGTGAAGACGAACGATGAAGACGATGAAGACGGTGAAGACGATGAAGACGGTGAAGACGGTGAAGACGATGAAGACGATGAAGACGGTTAAGACGATGAAGACGGTGAAGACGGTGAAGACGGTGAAGACGGTGAAGACGATGAAGACGATGAAGACGGTGAAGACGGTGAAGACGAACGATGAAGACGATGAAGACGGTGAAGACGATGAAGACGGTGAAGACGATGAAGACGGTGAAGACGGTGAAGACGATGAAGACGATGAAGACGATGAAGACGGTGAAGACGATGAAGACGGTGAAGACGGTGAAGACGATGAAGACAAACGATGAAGACGGAGAAGACGGTGAAGACGGTGAAGACGGTGAAGACGGTGAAGACGGTGAAGACGGTGAAGACGGTAAGACCATGAAGACCATTAAGACGATGAAGACGAGGAAGACGATGAAAACGGTGAAGACGATGAAAACGGTGAAGACGATGAAAACGGTGAAGACGGTGAAGACGGTGAAGACGAACGATGAAGACGATGAAGACGGTGAAGACGATGAAGACGGTGAAGACGATGAAGACGATGAAGACGGTGAAGACGATGAAGACGGTGAAGACGATGAAGACAGTGAAGACGGTGAAGACGAACGATGAAGACGATGAAGACGGTGAAGATGATGAAGACGATGAAAACGGTGAAGAGGATGAAGACGGTGAAGACGATGAAGACGGTGAAGACGGTGAAGACGAACGATGAAGACGATGAAGACGGTGAAAACGATGAAGACGGTGAAGACGGTGAAGACGAACGATGAAGACGATGAAGACGGTGAAGACGATGAAGACGGTGAAGACGGTGAAGACGATGAAGACGATGAAGACGGTTAAGACGATGAAGACGGTGAAGACGGTGAAGACGGTGAAGACGGTGAAGACGATGAAGACGATGAAGACGGTGAAGACGGTGAAGACGAACGATGAAGACGATGAAGACGGTGAAGACGATGAAGACGGTGAAGACGATGAAGACGGTGAAGACGGTGAAGACGATGAAGACGATGAAGACGATGAAGACGGTGAAGACGATGAAGACGGTGAAGACGGTGAAGACGATGAAGACAAACGATGAAGACGGAGAAGACGGTGAAGACGGTGAAGACGGTGAAGACGGTGAAGACGGTGAAGACGGTGAAGACGGTAAGACCATGAAGACCATTAAGACGATGAAGACGAGGAAGACGATGAAAACGGTGAAGACGATGAAAACGGTGAAGACGATGAAAACGGTGAAGACGGTGAAGACGAACGATGAAGACGATGAAGACGGTGAAGACGATGAAGACGGTGAAGACGATGAAGACGATGAAGACGGTGAAGACGATGAAGACGGTGAAGACGATGAAGACAGTGAAGACGGTGAAGACGAACGATGAAGACGATGAAGACGGTGAAGATGATGAAGACGATGAAAACGGTGAAGAGGATGAAGACGGTGAAGACGATGAAGACGGTGAAGACGGTGAAGACGAACGATGAAGACGATGAAGACGGTGAAGACGATGAAGACGGTGAAGACGATGAAGACGGTGAAGACGATGAAGACGGTGAAGACGAACGATGAAGACGATGAAGACGGTGAAGACGATGAAGTCGGTGAAGACGATGAAGACGGTGAAGACGATGAAGACGGTGAAGACGAACGATGAAGACGATGAAGACGGTGAAGACGATGAAGACGGTGAAGACGATGAAGACGGTGAAGACGAACGATGAAGACGATGAAGACGGTGAAGACGATGAAGACAGTGAAGACGATGAAGACGGTGAAGCCGGTGAAGACGGTGAAGACGATGAAGACGGTGAAGACGGTGAAGACGAACGATGAAGACGGTGAAGACGATGAAGATGGTTAAGACGGTGAAGACGATGAAGACGGTGAAGACGAACGATGAAGACGGTGAAGACGATGAAGATGGTTAAGACGATGAAGACGGTGAAGACGGTGAAGACGGTGAAGACGGTGAAGACGGTGAAGACGAACGATGAAGACGATGAAGACGGTGAAGACGATGAAGACGGTGAAGACGATGAAGACGATGAAGACGGTGAAGACGATGAAGACGGTGAAGACGGTGAAGACGGTGAAGACGATGAAGACGGTGAAGACGGTGAAGACGGTGAAAACGGTGAAGACGATGAAGACGAACGATGAAGACGGAGAAGACGGTGAAGACGGTGAAGACGGTGAAGACCATGAAGACGGTGAAGACGATGAAGACGGTGAAGACGATGAAGACAGTGAAGACGGTGAAGACGAACGATGAAAACGATGAAGACGGTGAAGACGATGTAGACGATGAAAACGGTGAAGACGATGAAGACGGTGAAGACGATGAAGACGGTGAAGACGGTGAAGACGAACGATGAAGACGATGAAGACGGTGAAGACGATGAAGACGGTGAAGACGATGAAGACGATGAAGACGGTGAAGACGATGAAGACGGTGAAGACGATGAAGACGGTGAAGACGGTGAAGACGAACGATGAAGACGATGAAGACGGTGAAGACGATGAAGACGATGAAAACGGTGAAGACGATGAAGACGGTGAAGACGATGAAGACGGTGAAGACGGTGAAGACGAACGATGAAGACGATGAAGACGGTGAAGACGATGAAGACGGTGAAGACGATGAAGACGGTGAAGACGATGAAGACGGTGAAGACGAACGATGAAGACGATGAAGACGGTGAAAACGATGAAGACGGTGAAGACGGTGAAGACGAACGATGAAGACGATGAAGACGGTGAAGACGATGAAGACGGTGAAGACGGTGAAGACGATGAAGACGATGAAGACGGTTAAGACGATGAAGACGGTGAAGACGGTGAAGACGGTGAAGACGGTGAAGACGATGAAGACGATGAAGACGGTGAAGACGGTGAAGACGATGAAGACGATGAAGACGATGAAGACGGTGAAGACGGTGAAGACGATGAAGACGATGAAGACGATGAAAGGTGTTGGTTGATATAGACAGCAGTTAAAATAAAATTGTTTCAATCTTATCGTCTCTTATACGGCCTTATTTTCGTTTCACAAAAATTGAAACTCGATGTCTCACGCTAGTTAACTCTTGTATATTCTATAGGTATAGGCATGCTTTGAAACTCAAGATAATAAAGTTTCAAATGGCAACTCTTGTCAAATGAACTTATTTTGAGATTTGTCTCATGATTGAACGAAAGATTTTTTAAAATTTTTATTTAAAATTTTTTTCACTGGCAATGAAATTCCACGCTAGGCCGAGAT
>CALSEQ010000006.1:0-182500 GCA_943735955.1 Piscicola geometra | reverse complement strand
TATATGTAAATATGCAATATATGTAAATAGGCAATATATGTAAATATGCAATATATGTGAATATGCAATATATTTAATTATGCAATATATGTAAATATTCAATATATGTAAATATGCAATTTATGTAAATATGCAATATATGTAAATATGCAATATATGTAAATATGCAATATATGTAAATATGCAATATATGTAAATATGCAATATATGTAAATATGCAATAAATGTAAATATGCAATCTATGTAAATATGCAATATATGTAAATATGCAATATATGTAAATATGCAATATATGTAAATATGCAATATATGTAAATATGCAATATATGTAAATATGCAATATATGTAAATATGCAAGATATGTAAATATGCAATATATCTAAATATGCAATATGTGTAAATATGCAATATATGTAAATATGCAATATATGTAAACATGCAATATATGTAAATATGTAATATATGTAAATATGCAATATATGTAAATATGTAATATATGTAAATATGCAATAAATGTAAAGATGCAATATATGTAAATATGCAATATATGTAAATATGCAATATATGTAAATATGCAATAAATGTAAATATGCAATATATTTAATTATGCAATATATGTAAATATGCAATATATGTAAATATGCAATATATGTAAATATGCAATAAATGTAAATATGCAATATATGTAAATATACAATATATGTAAATATGCAATATATGTAAATATGCAATATATGTAAATATGCAATATATGTAAATATGCAATAAATGTAATTATGCAATATATGTAAATATGTAATATATGTAAATATGTAATATATGTAAATATGCAATATATGTAAATATGTAATATATGTTAATATGCAATATATGTAAATATGCAATATGTGTAAATATGCAATATATGTAAAGAAGCAATATATGTAAATATGCAATAAATGTAAAGATGCAATATATGTAAATATGCAATATATGTAATTATGCAATATATGTAAATATGCAATATATGTGAATATGCAATATATGTAAATATGCAATATATGTAAATATTCAATATATGTAAATATGCAATATATGTAAATATGCAATATATGTAAATATGCAATATATGTAAATATGCAATATATGTAAATATGCAATATATGTAAATAAGCAATATATGTAAATATGCAATATATGTAAATATGCAATATATGTAAATATGCAATATATGTAAATATGCAATATATGTAAATATGCAATATATGTAAATATGCAATATATGTAAGTATGTAATATATGTAAATATGCAATATATGTAAATATGCAATATATGTAAATATGCAATATATGTAAATATGCAATATATGTAAATATGCAATATGTGTAAATATGTATTATATGTAAATATGCAATATATGTAAATATGCAATATATGTAAAAATGCAATATATGCAAATATGCAATATATGTGAATATGCAATATATGTAAATATGTAATATATGTAAATATGCAATATATGTAAATATGCAATATATGTAAATTTGCAATATATGTAAATATGCAATATATGTAAATATGCAATATATGTAAATATGCAATATATGTAAATATGCAATATATGTAAATATGCAATATATGTAAATATGCAATATATGTAAATATGCAATATATGTAAATATGCAATATATGTAATAATGCAATATATGTAAATATGCAATATATGTAAATATGCAATATATGTAAGTATGCAATATATGTAAATATGCAATTTATGTAAATATGCAATATATGTAAATATGCAATATATGTTAATATGCAATATATGTAAATATGCAATATATGTAAATATGCAATATATGTAAATATGCAATATATGTAAATACGCAATATATGTAAATATGCAATATATGTAAATACGCAATATATGTAAATATGCATTATATGTAAATATGCGATATATGTAAATATGCAATATATGTAAATATGCAATATATGTAAATATGCAATATATGTGAATATGCAATATATGTAAATATGCAATATATTTAAATATTCAATATATGTAAATATACAATATATGTGAATATGCAATAGATGTAAATATGCAATATATGTTAATATGCAATATATGTTAATATGAAATATATATAAATATGCAATATATGTAAATATGCAATATATGTAAATACGAAATATATGTGAATACGCAATATATGTAAATATGCAATATATGTAAATATGCAATATATGTAAATATGCAATATATGTAAATATGCAATATATGTAAATATGCAATATATGTAAATATGCAATATATGTAAATATGCAATATATGTAAATATGCAATATATGTAAATATGCAATATATGTAAATATGCAATATATGTAAATATGTATTATATGTAAATATGCAATATATGTAAATATGTAATATATGTAAATATGCAATAAATGTAAATATGCAATATGTGTAAATATGCAATATATGTAAATATGTAATATATGTAAAAATGCAATAAATGTAAAGATGCAATATATGTAAATATGCAATATATGTAAATAGGCAATATATGTAAATATGCAATATATGTGAATATGCAATATATTTAATTATGCAATATATGTAAATATTCAATATATGTAAATATGCAATTTATGTAAATATGCAATATATGTAAATATGCAATATATGTAAATATGCAATATATGTAAATATGCAATATATGTAAATATGCAATATATGTAAATATGCAATAAATGTAAATATGCAATCTATGTAAATATGCAATATATGTAAATATGCAATATATGTAAATATGCAATATATGTAAATATGCAATATATGTAAATATGCAATATATGTAAATATGCAATATATGTAAATATGCAAGATATGTAAATATGCAATATATCTAAATATGCAATATGTGTAAATATGCAATATATGTAAATATGCAATATATGTAAACATGCAATATATGTAAATATGTAATATATGTAAATATGCAATATATGTAAATATGTAATATATGTAAATATGCAATAAATGTAAAGATGCAATATATGTAAATATGCAATATATGTAAATATGCAATATATGTAAATATGCAATAAATGTAAATATGCAATATATTTAATTATTCAATATATGTAAATATGCAATATATGTAAATATGCAATATATGTAAATATGCAATAAATGTAAATATGCAATATATGTAAATATACAATATATGTAAATATGCAATATATGTAAATATGCAATATATGTAAATATGCAATATATGTAAATATGCAATAAATGTAATTATGCAATATATGTAAATATGTAATATATGTAAATATGTAATATATGTAAATATGCAATATATGTAAATATGTAATATATGTTAATATGCAATATATGTAAATATGCAATATGTGTAAATATGCAATATATGTAAAGAAGCAATATATGTAAATATGCAATAAATGTAAAGATGCAATATATGTAAATATGCAATATATGTAATTATGCAATATATGTAAATATGCAATATATGTGAATATGCAATATATGTAAATATGCAATATATGTAAATATTCAATATATGTAAATATGCAATATATGTAAATATGCAATATATGTAAATATGCAATATATGTAAATATGCAATATATGTAAATATGCAATATATGTAAATAAGCAATATATGTAAATATGCAATATATGTAAATATGCAATATATGTAAATATGCAATATATGTAAATATGCAATATATGTAAATATGCAATATATGTAAATATGCAATATATGTAAGTATGTAATATATGTAAATATGCAATATATGTAAATATGCAATATATGTAAATATGCAATATATGTAAATATGCAATATATGTAAATATGCAATATGTGTAAATATGTATTATATGTAAATATGCAATATATGTAAATATGCAATATATGTAAAAATGCAATATATGTAAATATGCAATATATGTGAATATGCAATATATGTAAATATGTAATATATGTAAATATGCAATATATGTAAATATGCAATATATGTAAATTTGCAATATATGTAAATATGCAATATATGTAAATATGCAATATATGTAAATATGCAATATATGTAAATATGCAATATATGTAAATATGCAATATATGTAAATATGCAATATATGTAAATATGCAATATATGTAAATATGCAATATATGTAATAATGCAATATATGTAAATATGCAATATATGTAAATATGCAAAATATGTAAGTATGCAATATATGTAAATATGCAATTTATGTAAATATGCAATATATGTAAATATGCAATATATGTTAATATGCAATATATGTAAATATGCAATATATGTAAATATGCAATATATGTAAATATGCAATATATGTAAATACGCAATATATGTAAATATGCAATATATGTAAATACGCAATATATGTAAATATGCATTATATGTAAATATGCGATATATGTAAATATGCAATATATGTAAATATGCAATATATGTAAATATGCAATATATGTGAATATGCAATATATGTAAATATGCAATATATTTAAATATTCAATATATGTAAATATACAATATATGTGAATATGCAATAGATGTAAATATGCAATATATGTTAATATGCAATATATGTTAATATCAAATATATATAAATATGCAATATATGTAAATATGCAATATATGTAAATACGAAATATATGTGAATACGCAATATATGTAAATATGCAATATATGTAAATATGCAATATATGTAAATATGCAATATATGTAAATATGCAATATATGTAAATATGCAATATATGTAAATATGCAATATATGTAAATATGCAATATATGTAAATATGCAATATATGTAAATATGCAATATATGTAAATATGCAATATATGTAAATATGCATTATATGTAAATATGCAATATATGTAAATAGGCAATATATGTAAATATGCAATATATGTAAATATGCAATATATGTAAATATGCAATATATGTAAATATGCAATATATGTAAATATGCAATATATGTAAGTATGCAATATATGTAAATATGCAATTTATGTAACATGCAATATATGTAAATATGCAATATATGTTAATATGCAATATATGTAAATATGTAAATATGCAATATATGTAAATATGCAATATATGTAAATACGCAATATATGTAAATATGCAATATATGTAAATACGCAATATATGTAAATATGCATTATATGTAAATATGCGATATATGTAAATATGCAATATATGTAAATATGCAATATATGTAAATATGCAATATATGTGAATATGCAATATATGTAAATATGCAATATATGTAAATATGCAATATATTTAAATATTCAATATATGTAAATATGCAATATATGTGAATATGCAATAGATGAAAATATGCAATATATGTTAATATGCAATATATGTTAATATGAAATATATATAAATATGCAATATATGTAAATACGCAATATATGTAAATACGAAATATATGTAAATATGCAATATATGTTAATATGCAATATATGTAAATATGTAAATATGCAATATATGTAAATATGCAATATATGTAAATACGCAATATATGTAAATATGCAATATATGTAAATACGCAATATATGTAAATATGCATTATATGTAAATATGCAATACATGTAAATATGCAATATATGTAAGTATGCAATATATGTAAATATGCAATATATGTAAATATGCAATATATGTAAATATGCAATATATGTAAGTATGCAATATATGTAATTATGCAATATATGTAAATATGCAATATATGTAAATATGCAATATATGTAAACATGCAATATATGTAAAAATGCAATATATGTAAATATGCAATATATGTGAATTTGCAATATATGTAAAAATGTACTATATGTAAAAATGCAATATATGTAAATATGCAATATATGTAAATTTGCAATATATGTAAATATGCAATATATGTAAATATGCAATATATGTAAATATGCACTATATGTAAGTATGCAATATATGTAAATATGCAATATATGTAAATAGGCAATATATGTAAATATGCAATATATGTAAATATGCAATATATGTAAATATGCAATATATGTAAATATGCAATATATGTAAATATGCAATATATGTAAGTATGCAATATATGTAAATATGCAATTTATGTAACATGCAATATATGTAAATATGCAATATATGTTAATATGCAATATATGTAAATATGTAAATATGCAATATATGTAAATATGCAATATATGTAAATACGAAATATATGTGAATACGCAATATATGTAAATATGCAATATATGTAAATATGCAATATATGTAAATATGCAATATATGTAAATATGCAATATATGTAAATATGCAATATATGTAAATATGCAATATATGTAAATATGCAATATATTTAAATATGCAATATATGTAAATATGCAATATATGTAAATATGCAATATATGTAAATATGCAATATATGTAAATATGCAATATATGTAAATATGCAATATATGTAAATATGCAATTTATGTAAATATGCAATATATGTAAATATGCAATACATGTAAATATGCAATATATGTAAGTATGCAATATATGTAAATATGCAATATATGTAAATATGCAATATATGTAAGTATGCAATATATGTAAAAATGCAATATATGTAAATATGCAATATATGTAAATATGCAATATATGTAAATATGCAATATATGTAAATATGCAATATATGTAAATATGCAATATATGTAAATATGCAATATATGTAAGTATGCAATATATGTAAATATGCAATATATGTAAATATGCAATATATGTAAATATGCAATATATGTAAGTATGCAATATATGTAATTATGCAATATATGTAAATATGCAATATATGTAAATATGCAATATATGTAAACATGCAATATATGTAAAAATGCAATATATGTAAATATGCAATATATGTAAATATGCAATATATGTAAATATGCAATATATGTAAATATGCAATATATGTAAATATGCAATATATGTAAATATGCAATATATGTAAATATGCAATATATTTAAATATGCAATATATGTAAATATGCAATATATGTAAATATGCAATATATGTAAATATGCAATATATGTAAATATGCAATATATGTAAATATGCAATATATGTAAATATGCAATTTATGTAAATATGCAATATATGTAAATATGCAATACATGTAAATATGCAATATATGTAAGTATGCAATATATGTAAATATGCAATATATGTAAATATGCAATATATGTAAATATGCAATATATGTAAGTATGCAATATATGTAATTATGCAATATATGTAAATATGCAATATATGTAAATATGCAATATATGTAAACATGCAATATATGTAAAAATGCAATATATGTAAATATGCAATATATGTGAATATGCAATATATGTAAATATGTAATATATGTAAAAATGCAATATATGTAAATATGCAATATATGTAAATTTGCAATATATGTAAATATGCAATATATGTAAATATGCAATATATGTAAATATGCAATATATGTAAATATGCATTATATGTAAATATGCAATATATGTAAATAGGCAATATATGTAAATATGCAATATATGTAAATATGCAATATATGTAAATATGCAATATATGTAAATATGCAATATATGTAAATATGCAATATATGTAAGTATGCAATATATGTAAATATGCAATTTATGTAACATGCAATATATGTAAATATGCAATATATGTTAATATGCAATATATGTAAATATGTAAATATGCAATATATGTAAATATGCAATATATGTAAATACGCAATATATGTAAATATGCAATATATGTAAATACGCAATATATGTAAATATGCATTATATGTAAATATGCGATATATGTAAATATGCAATATATGTAAATATGCAATATATGTAAATATGCAATATATGTGAATATGCAATATATGTAAATATGCAATATATGTAAATATGCAATATATTTAAATATTCAATATATGTAAATATGCAATATATGTGAATATGCAATAGATGAAAATATGCAATATATGTTAATATGCAATATATGTTAATATGAAATATATATAAATATGCAATATATGTAAATACGCAATATATGTAAATACGAAATATATGTAAATATGCAATATATGTTAATATGCAATATATGTAAATATGTAAATATGCAATATATGTAAATATGCAATATATGTAAATACGCAATATATGTAAATATGCAATATATGTAAATACGCAATATATGTAAATATGCATTATATGTAAATATGCAATACATGTAAATATGCAATATATGTAAGTATGCAATATATGTAAATATGCAATATATGTAAATATGCAATATATGTAAATATGCAATATATGTAAGTATGCAATATATGTAATTATGCAATATATGTAAATATGCAATATATGTAAATATGCAATATATGTAAACATGCAATATATGTAAAAATGCAATATATGTAAATATGCAATATATGTGAATTTGCAATATATGTAAAAATGTACTATATGTAAAAATGCAATATATGTAAATATGCAATATATGTAAATTTGCAATATATGTAAATATGCAATATATGTAAATATGCAATATATGTAAATATGCACTATATGTAAGTATGCAATATATGTAAATATGCAATATATGTAAATAGGCAATATATGTAAATATGCAATATATGTAAATATGCAATATATGTAAATATGCAATATATGTAAATATGCAATATATGTAAATATGCAATATATGTAAGTATGCAATATATGTAAATATGCAATTTATGTAACATGCAATATATGTAAATATGCAATATATGTTAATATGCAATATATGTAAATATGTAAATATGCAATATATGTAAATATGCAATATATGTAAATACGCAATATATGTAAATATGCAATATATGTAAATACGCAATATATGTAAATATGCATTATATGTAAATATGCGATATATGTAAATATGCAATATATGTAAATATGCAATATATGTAAATATGCAATATATGTGAATATGCAATATATGTAAATATGCAATATATGTAAATATGCAATATATTTAAATATTCAATATATGTAAATATGCAATATATGTGAATATGCAATAGATGAAAATATGCAATATATGTTAATATGCAATATATGTTAATATGAAATATATATAAATATGCAATATATGTAAATACGCAATATATGTAAATACGAAATATATGTAAATACGCAATATATGTACATATGCAATATATGTAGATATGCAATATATGTAAATATGCAATATATGTAAATATGCAATATATGTAAATATGCAATATATGTAAATATGCGATATATGTAAATATGCAATATATGTAAGTATGCAATATAGGTAAATATGCAATTTATGTAAATATGCAATATATGTAAATATGCAATAGATGTAAATATGCAATATATGTTAATATGCAATATATGTAAATATGCAATATATGTAAATATGCAATATATGTAAATATGCAATATATGTAAATACGCAATATATGTAAATATGCAATATATGTAAATACGCAATATATGTAAATATGCAATATATGTAAATATGCGATATATGTAAATATGCAATATATGTAAATATGCAATATATGTAAATATGCAATATATGTGAATATGCAATATATGTAAATATGCAATATATGTGAATATTCAATATATGTAAATATGCAATATATGTAAATATGCAATATATGTAAATATGCAATATATGTAAATATGCAATATATGTAAATACGCAATATATTTAAATATGCAATATATGTAAATACGCAATATATGTAAATATGCAATATATGTAAATATGCGATATTTGTAAATATGCAATATATGTAAATATGCAATATATGTAAATTTGCAATATATGTAAATATGCAATATATGTAAATATGCAATATATGTAAATATGCAATATATGTAAATATGCAATATATGTAAATACGCAATATATGTTAACATGCAATATTTGTTATAATGCAATATATGTAAATATGCAATATATGTAAAGATGCAATATATGTAAATATGCAATATATGTAAATATGCAATATATGTAAATATGCAATATATGTAAATATGCAATATATGTAAATATGCAATATATGTAAATATGCAATATATGTAATTATGCAGTATATGTAAATATGCAATATATGTAAATATGCAATATATGTTAATATGCAATATATGTAAAATTGCAATATATGTAAATATGCAATATATGTAAATATGCAATATATGTAAATATGCAATATATGTAAATATGCAATATATGTAAATATGCAATATATGTAAATATGCAATATATGTTAATATGCAATATATGTTAATATTTAAATATATATAAATATGCAATATATGTAAATATGCAATATATGTAAATACGAAATATATGTAATTACGCAATATATGTAAATATGCAATATATGTAAATATGCAATATATGTAAATACGCAATATATGTAAATATGCAATATATGTAAATATGCAATATATGTAAATATGCAATAGATGTAAATATGCAATATAAGTTAATATGCAATATATGTTAATATGAAATATATATATATATGCAATATATGTAAATATGCAATATATGTAAATACGAAATATATCTAAATACGCAATATATGTAAATATGCAATATATGTAAATATGCAATATATGTAAGTATGCAATATATGTAAATATGCAATATATGTAAATATGCAAAATATGTAAATATGCAATATATGTAAATATGCAATATATGTAAATATGCAATATATGTAAATATGCAATATATGTAAATATGCAATATATGTAAATATGCAATATATGTAATTATGCAGTATATGTAAATATGCAATATATGTAAATATGCAATATATGTTAATATGCAATATATGTAAATTTGCAATATATGTAAATATGCAATATATGTAAATATGCAATATATGTAAATATGCAATATATGTAAATATGCAATATATGTAAATATGCAATATATGTAAATATGCAATATATGTTACTATGCAATATATGTTAATATTTAAATATATATAAATATGCAATATATGTAAATATGCAATATATGTAAATACGAAATGTATGTAAATACGCAATATATGTAAATATGCAATTTATGTAAATATGCAATATATGTAAATATGCAATATATGTTAATATGCAATATATGTAAATATGCAATTTATGTAAATATGCAATAGATGTAAATATGCAATATAAGTTAATATGCAATATATGTTAATATGAAATATATATATATATGCAATATATGTAAATATGCAATATATGTAAATACGAAATATATGTAAATACGCAATATATGTAAATATGCAATATATGTAAATATGCAATATATGTAAGTATGCAATATATGTAAATATGCAATTAATGTAAATACGAACTATATGTGAATACGCAATATATGTAAATACGCAATATATGTAAATATGCAAGATATGTAAATATGCAATATATGTAAATATGCAATATATGTAAGTATGCAATATATGTAAATATGCAATATATGTAAATATGCAAAATATGTAAATATGCAATATATGTAAATATGCAATATATGTAAATATGCAATATATGTAAATATGCAATATATGTAAATATGCAATATATGTAAATATGCAATATATGTAATTATGCAGTATATGTAAATATGCAATATATGTAAATATGCAATATATGTTAATATGCAATATATGTAAAATTGCAATATATGTAAATATGCAATATATGTAAATATGCAATATATGTAAATATGCAATATATGTAAATATGCAATATATGTAAATATGCAATATATGTAAATATGCAATATATGTTAATATGCAATATATGTTAATATTTAAATATATATAAATATGCAATATATGTGAATATGCAATATATGTAAATACGAAATATATGTAATTACGCAATATATGTAAATATGCAATATATGTAAATATGCAATATATGTAAATACGCAATATATGTAAATATGCAATATATGTAAATATGCAATATATGTAAATATGCAATAGATGTAAATATGCAATATAAGTTAATATGCAATATATGTTAATATGAAATATATATATATATGCAATATATGTAAATATGCAATATATGTAAATACGAAATATATCTAAATACGCAATATATGTAAATATGCAATATATGTAAATATGCAATATATGTAAGTATGCAATATATGTAAATATGCAATATATGTAAATATGCAAAATATGTAAATATGCAATATATGTAAATATGCAATATATGTAAATATGCAATATATGTAAATATGCAATATATGTAAATATGCAATATATGTAAATATGCAATATATGTAATTATGCAGTATATGTAAATATGCAATATATGTAAATATGCAATATATGTTAATATGCAATATATGTAAATTTGCAATATATGTAAATATGCAATATATGTAAATATGCAATATATGTAAATATGCAATATATGTAAATATGCAATATATGTAAATATGCAATATATGTAAATATGCAATATATGTTACTATGCAATATATGTTAATATTTAAATATATATAAATATGCAATATATGTAAATATGCAATATATGTAAATACGAAATGTATGTAAATACGCAATATATGTAAATATGCAATATATGTAAATATGCAATATATGTAAATACGCAATATATGTAAATATGCAATATATGTAAATATGCAATTTATGTAAATATGCAATAGATGTAAATATGCAATATAAGTTAATATGCAATATATGTTAATATGAAATATATATATATATATGCAATATATGTAAATATGCAATATATGTAAATACGAAATATATGTAAATACGCAATATATGTAAATATGCAATATATGTAAATATGCAATATATGTAAGTATGCAATATATGTAAATATGCAATATATGTAAATATGCAAAATATGTAAATATGCAATATATGTAAATATGCAATAGATGTAAATATGCAATATATGTAAATATGCAATATATGTTAATATGCAATATATGTAAATTTGCAATATATGTAAATATGCAATATAAATAAATACGCAATATATGTAAAAACGCAATATATGTAAATACGCAATATATGTAAATATGCAATATATGTAAATATGCAATTTATGTAAATATGCAATATATGTAAATATGCAATATATGTAAGTATGCAATATATGTAAATATGCAATATATGTAAATATGCAAAATATGTAAATATGCAATATATGTAAATATGCAATATATGTAAATATGCAATATATGTAAATATGCAATATATGTAAATATGCAATATATGTAAGTATGCAATATATGTAAATATGCAATATATGTAAATATGCAAAATATGTAAATATGCAATATATGTAAATATGCAATATATGTAAATATGCAATATATGTAAATATGCAATATATGTAAATATGCAATATATGTTAATATGCAATATATGTAAATTTGCAATATATGTAAATATGCAATATAAATAAATACGCAATATATGTAAATAGGCAATATATGTAAATATGCAATATATGTTAATATGCAATATATGTAAATTTGCAATATATGTAAATATGCAATATATGTAAGTATGCAATATATGTAAATATGCAATATATGTAAATATGCAAAATATGTAAATATGCAATATATGTAAATATGCAATATATGTAAATATGCAATATATGTAAATATGCAATATATGTAAATATGCAATATATGTAAATATGCAATATATGTAATTATGCAGTATATGTAAATATGCAATATATGTAAATATGCAATATATGTTAATATGCAATATATGTAAATTTGCAATATATGTAAATATGCAATATATGTAAATATGCAATATATGTAAATATGCAATATATGTAAATATGCAATATATGTAAATATGCAATATATGTAAATATGCAATATATGTTACTATGCAATATATGTTAATATTTAAATATATATAAATATGCAATATATGTAAATATGCAATATATGTAAATACGAAATGTATGTAAATACGCAATATATGTAAATATGCAATATATGTAAATATGCAATATATGTAAATACGCAATATATGTAAATATGCAATATATGTAAATATGCAATTTATGTAAATATGCAATAGATGTAAATATGCAATATAAGTTAATATGCAATATATGTTAATATGAAATATATATATATATATGCAATATATGTAAATATGCAATATATGTAAATACGAAATATATGTAAATACGCAATATATGTAAATATGCAATATATGTAAATATGCAATATATGTAAGTATGCAATATATGTAAATATGCAATATATGTAAATATGCAAAATATGTAAATATGCAATATATGTAAATATGCAATAGATGTAAATATGCAATATATGTAAATATGCAATATATGTTAATATGCAATATATGTAAATTTGCAATATATGTAAATATGCAATATAAATAAATACGCAATATATGTAAAAACGCAATATATGTAAATACGCAATATATGTAAATATGCAATATATGTAAATATGCAATTTATGTAAATATGCAATATATGTAAATATGCAATATATGTAAGTATGCAATATATGTAAATATGCAATATATGTAAATATGCAAAATATGTAAATATGCAATATATGTAAATATGCAATATATGTAAATATGCAATATATGTAAATATGCAATATATGTAAATATGCAATATATGTAAGTATGCAATATATGTAAATATGCAATATATGTAAATATGCAAAATATGTAAATATGCAATATATGTAAATATGCAATATATGTAAATATGCAATATATGTAAATATGCAATATATGTAAATATGCAATATATGTTAATATGCAATATATGTAAATTTGCAATATATGTAAATATGCAATATAAATAAATACGCAATATATGTAAATAGGCAATATATGTAAATATGCAATATATGTTAATATGCAATATATGTAAATTTGCAATATATGTAAATATGCAATATAAATAAATACGCAATAAATGTAAAAACGCAATATATGTAAATACGCAATATATGTAAATATGCAATATATGTAAATATGCAATTTATGTAAATATGCAATATATGTAAATATGCAATATATGTAAGTATGCAATATATGTGAATATGCAATATATGTAAATATGCAAAATATGTAAATATGCAATATATGTAAATATGCAATATATGTAAATATGCAATATATGTAAATATGCAATATATGTAAATATGCAATATATGTAAATACGCAATATATGTAAATATGCAATATATGTTAATATGCAATATATGTAAAAACGCAATATATGTAAATATGCAATATATGTAACTATGCAATATATGTAAATATGCAATATATGTAAATATGCAATATATGTAAATATGCAATATATGTAAATATGCAATATATGTAAATATGCAATATATGTTAATATGCAATATATGTAAATTTGCAATATGTGTAAATATGCAATATAAATAAATACGCAATATATGTAAATATGCAATATATGTAAATATGCAATATATGTTAATATGCAATATATGTAAATTTGCAATATATGTAAATATGCAATATAAATAAATACGCAATATATGTAAAAACGCAATATATGTAAATACGCAATATATGTAAATATGCAATATATGTAAATATGCAATTTATGTAAATATGCAATATATGTAAATATGCAATATATGTAAATATGCAATATATGTAAATATGCTAAATATGTAAATATGCAATATATGTAAATATGCAATATATGTAAATATGCAATATATGTAAATATGCAATATATGTAAATATGCAATATATGTTAATATGCAATATATGTAAATTTGCAATATATGTAAATATGCAATATAAATAAATACGCAATATATGTAAATATGCAATATATGTAAATATGCAATATATGTTAATATGCAATATATGTAAATTTGCAATATATGTAAATATGCAATATAAATAAATACGCAATATATGTAAAAACGCAATATATGTAAATACGCAATATATGTAAATATGCAATATATGTAAATATGCAATTTATGTAAATATGCAATATATGTAAATATGCAATATATGTAAGTATGCAATATATGTAAATATGCAATATATGTAAATATGCAAAATATGTAAATATGCAATATATGTAAATATGCAATATATGTAAATATGCAATATATGTAAATATGCAATATATGTAAATATGCAATATATGTAAATACGCAATATATGTAAATATGCAATATATGTTAATATGCAATATATGTAAAAACGCAATATATGTAAATATGCAATATATGTAACTATGCAATATATGTAAATATGCAATATATGTAAATATGCAATATATGTAAATATGCAATATATGTAAATATGCAATATATGTAAATATGCAATATATGTTAATATGCAATATATGTAAATTTGCAATATATGTAAATATGCAATATAAATAAATACGCAATATATGTAAATATGCAATATATGTAAATATGCAATATATGTTAATATGCAATATATGTAAATTTGCAATATATGTAAATATGCAATATAAATAAATACGCAATATATGTAAAAACGCAATATATGTAAATACGCAATATATGTAAATATGCAATATATGTAAATATGCAATTTATGTAAATATGCAATATATGTAAATATGCAATATATGTAAGTATGCAATATATGTAAATATGCAATATATGTAAATATGCAAAATATGTAAATATGCAATATATGTAAATATGCAATATATGTAAATATGCAATATATGTAAATATGCAATATATGTAAATATGCAATATATGTTAATATGCAATATATGTAAATTTGCAATATATGTAAATATGCAATATAAATAAATACGCAATATATGTAAATAGGCAATATATGTAAATATGCAATATATGTTAATATGCAATATATGTAAATTTGCAATATATGTAAATATGCAATATAAATAAATACGCAATAAATGTAAAAACGCAATATATGTAAATACGCAATATATGTAAATATGCAATATATGTAAATATGCAATTTATGTAAATATGCAATATATGTAAATATGCAATATATGTAAGTATGCAATATATGTGAATATGCAATATATGTAAATATGCAAAATATGTAAATATGCAATATATGTAAATATGCAATATATGTAAATATGCAATATATGTAAATATGCAATATATGTAAATATGCAATATATGTAAATACGCAATATATGTAAATATGCAATATATGTTAATATGCAATATATGTAAAAACGCAATATATGTAAATATGCAATATATGTAACTATGCAATATATGTAAATATGCAATATATGTAAATATGCAATATATGTAAATATGCAATATATGTAAATATGCAATATATGTAAATATGCAATATATGTAAATATGCAATATATGTTAATATGCAATATATGTAAATTTGCAATATGTGTAAATATGCAATATAAATAAATACGCAATATATGTAAATATGCAATATATGTAAATATGCAATATATGTTAATATGCAATATATGTAAATTTGCAATATATGTAAATATGCAATATAAATAAATACGCAATATATGTAAAAACGCAATATATGTAAATACGCAATATATGTAAATATGCAATATATGTAAATATGCAATTTATGTAAATATGCAATATATGTAAATATGCAATATATGTAAATATGCAATATATGTAAATATGCTAAATATGTAAATATGCAATATATGTAAATATGCAATATATGTAAATATGCAATATATGTAAATATGCAATATATGTAAATATGCAATATATGTTAATATGCAATATATGTAAATTTGCAATATATGTAAATATGCAATATAAATAAATACGCAATATATGTAAATATGCAATATATGTAAATATGCAATATATGTAAATATGCAATATATGTTAATATGCAATATATGTAAATTTGCAATATATGTAAATATGCAATATAAATAAATACGCAATATATGTAAAAACGCAATATATGTAAATACGCAATATATGTAAATATGCAATATATGTAAATATGCAATTTATGTAAATATGCAATATATGTAAATATGCAATATATGTAAGTATGCAATATATGTAAATATGCAATATATGTAAATATGCAAAATATGTAAATATGCAATATATGTAAATATGCAATATATGTAAATATGCAATATATGTAAATATGCAATATATGTAAATATGCAATATATGTAAATACGCAATATATGTAAATATGCAATATATGTTAATATGCAATATATGTAAAAACGCAATATATGTAAATATGCAATATATGTAACTTTGCAATATATGTAAATATGCAATATATGTAAATATGCAATATATGTAAATATGCAATATATGTAAATATGCAATATATGTAAATATGCAATATATGTTAATATGCAATATATGTAAATTTGCAATATATGTAAATATGCAATATAAATAAATACGCAATATATGTAAATATGCAATATATGTAAATATGCAATATATGTTAATATGCAATATATGTAAATTTGCAATATATGTAAATATGCAATATAAATAAATACGCAATATATGTAAAAACGCAATATATGTAAATACGCAATATATGTAAATATGCAATATAGGTAAATATGCAATTTATGTAAATATGCAATATATGTAAATATGCAATATATGTAAGTATGCAATATATGTAAATATGCAATATATGTAAATATGCAAAATATGTAAATATGCAATATATGTAAATATGCAATATATGTAAATATGCAATATATGTAAATATGCAATATATGTAAATATGCAATATATGTAAATACGCAATATATGTAAATATGCAATATATGTTAATATGCAATATATGTAAAAACGCAATATATGTAAATATGCAATATATGTAACTATGCAATATATGTAAATATGCAATATATGTAAATATGCAATATATGTAAATATGCAATATATGTTAATATGCAATATATGTAAATTTGCAATATATGTAAATATGCACTATAAATAAATACGCAATATATGTAAATATGCAATATATGTAAATATGCAATATATGTAAATATGCAATATATGTAAATATGCAATAGATGTAAATATGCAATATATGTTAATATGCAATATATGTTAATATGAAATATATATAAATATGCAATATATGTAAATATGCAATATATGTAAATACGAAATATATGTAAATACGCAATATATGTAAATATGCAATATATGTAAATATGCAATATATGTAAATATGCAATATATGTAAATATGCAATATATGTAAGTATGCAATATATGTAAATATGCAATATATGTAAATATGCAATATATGTAAATATGCAATATATGTAAATATGCAATATATGTTAATATGCAATATATGTAAATTTGCAATATATGTAATTATGCAATATAAATAAATACGCAATATATGTAAAAACGCAATATATGTAAATACGCAATATATGTAAATATGCAATATATGTAAATATGCAATTTATGTAAATATGCAATATATGTAAATATGCAATATATGTAAGTATGCAATATATGTAAATATGCAATATATGTAAATATGCAATATATGTAAATATGCAATATATGTAAATACGCAATATATGTAAATATGCAATATATGTTAATATGCAATATATGTAAAAACGCAATATATGTAAATATGCAATATATGTAACTATGCAATATAATTAAATATGCAATATATGTAAATATGCAATATATGTAAATATGCAATATATGTTAATATGCAATATATGTAAATTTGCAATATATGTAAATATGCAATATAAATAAATACGCAATATATGTAAATATGCAATATATGTAAATATGCAATATATGTAAATATGCAATAGATGTAAATATGCAATATATGTTAATATGCAATATATGTTAATATGAAATATATATAACTATGCAATATATGTAAATATGCAATATATTTAAATACGAAATATATGTAAATACGCAATATATGTAGATATGCAATATATGTAAATATGCAATATATGTAAATATGCAATATATGTAAATATGCAATATATGTAAGTATGCAATATATGTAAATATGCAATATATGTAACTATGCAAAATATGTAAATATGCAAAAAATGTAAATATGCAATATATGTAAAAACGCAATATATGTAAATATGCAATATATGTAAATACGCAATATATGTAAATATGCAATATATGTTAATATGCAATATATGTAAAAACGCAATATATGTAAATATGCAATATATGTAAATATGCAATATATGTAAATATGCAATAAATGTAAATATGCAATATATGTTAATATGCAATATATGTAAATATGCAATATATGTAAATATGCAATATATGTAAATATGAAATGTATGTAAATATGAAATATATGTAAATATGCAATAGATGTAAATATGCAATATATGTTAATATGCAATATATGTTAATATGAAATATATATAAATATGCAATATATGTAAATATGCAATATATGTAAATACGAAATATATGTAAATACGCAATATATGTAAATACGCAATATATGTAAATATGCAATATATGTAAATATGCAATATATGTAAATATGCAAAATATGTAAATATGCAATATATGTAAATATGCAATATATGTAAATATGCAATATATGTAAATATGAAATGTATGTAAATATGAAATATATGTTAATATGCAATATATGTAAATATGCAATATATGTAAATATGCAATATATGTAAATATGAAATGTATGTAAATATGAAATATATGTAAATATGCAATAGATGTAAATATGCAATATATGTTAATATGCAATATATGTTAATATGAAATATATATAAATATGCAATATATGTAAATATGCAATATATGTAAATACGAAATATATGTAAATACGCAATATATGTAAATACGCAATATATGTAAATATGCAATATATGTAAATATGCAATATATGTAAATATGCAATATATGTAAGTATGCAATATATGTAAATATGCAATATATGTAAATATGCAAAATATGTAAATATGCAATATATGTAAATATGCAATATATTTAAATATGCAATATATGTAAATATGCAATATATGTAAATATGCAATATATGTAAACATGCAATATTTGTTAATATGCAATATATGTAAATATGCAAAATATGTAAATATGCAATATATGTAAATATGCAAAATATGTAAATATGCAATATATGTAAATATGCAATATATGTAAATTTGCAATATATGTAAATATGCAATATATGTAAATATGCAATGTATGTAAATATGCAATATATGTAAATATGCAATATATGTAAATATGCAATATATGCAAATATGCAATAGATGTAAATATGCAATATATGTTAATATGCATTATATGTTAATATGAAATATATATAAATATGCGATATATGTAAATATGCAATATATGTAAATACGAAATATATGTAAATACGCAATATATGTAAATATGCAATATATGTAAATATGCAATATATGTAAATACGCAATATATGTAAATATGCAATATATGTAAATATGCAATATATGTAAATATGCAATAGATGTAAATATGCAATATATGTTAATATGCAATATATGTTAATATGAAATATATATATATATGCAATATATGTAAATATGCAATATATGTAAATACGAAATATATGTAAATACGCAATATATGTAAATATGCAATATATGTAAATATGCAATATATGTAAGTATGCAATATATGTAAATATGCAATATATGTAAATATGCAAAATATGTAAATATGCAATATATGTAAATATGCAATATATGTAAATATGCAATATATGTAAATATGCAATATATGTTAATATGCAATATATGTAAATTTGCAATATATGTAAATATGCAAAATAAATAAATACGCAATATATGTAAAAACGCAATATATGTAACTACGCAATATATGTAAATATGCAATATATGTAAATATGCAATTTATGTAAATATGCAATATATGTAAATATGCAATATATGTAAGTATGCAATATATGTAAATATGCAATATAAATAAATACGCATTATATGTAAATATGCAATATATGTAAATATGCAATATATGTAAATATGCAATATATGTAAATATGCAATATATGTTAATATGCAATATATGTAAAAACGCAATATATGTAAATATGCAATAAATGTAAATATGCAATATATGTTAATATGCAATATATGTAAATATGCAATATATGTAAATATGCAATATATGTAAATATGAAATGTATGTAAATATGAAATATATGTAAATATGCAATAGATGTAAATATGCAATATATGTTAATATGCAATATATGTTAATATGAAATATATATAAATATGCAATATATGTAAATATGCAATTAATGTAAATACGAACTATATGTGAATACGCAATATATGTAAATACGCAATATATGTAAATAGGCAAGATATGTAAATATGCAATATATGTAAATATGCAATATATGTAAGTATGCAATATATGTAAATATGCAATATATGTAAATATGCAAAATATGTAAATATGCAATATATGTAAATATGCAATATATGTAAATATGCAATATATGTAAATATGCAATATATGTAAACATGCAATATTTGTTAATATGCAATATATGTAAATATGCAATATATGTAAACATGCAATATTTGTTAATATGCAATATATGTAAATATGCAAAATATGTAAATATGCAATAAATGTAAATATGCAATATATGTAAATATGCAATATATGTAAATCTGCAATATATGTAAATTTGCAATATATGTAAATATGCAATATATGTAAATATGCAATGTATGTAAATATGCAATATATGTAAACATGCAATATATGTAAATATGCAATATTTGCAAATATGCAATATATGTAAATATGCAATATATGTAAATATGCAATATATGTAAATATGCAATATATGTTAATATGCAATATATGTAAATTTGCAATATATGTAAATATGCAATATATGTAAATGCGCAATATATGTAAATATGCAATATATGTAAATATGCAATATATGTAAATATGCAATAGATGTAAATATGCAATATATGTTAATATGCAATATATGTTAATATGAAATATATATAAATATGCAATATATATAAATATGCAATATATGTAAATATGCAATATATGTAAATATGCAATATATGTAAATATGCAATATATGTAAATACGCAATATATGTAAATATGCAATATATGTTAATATGCAATATATGTAAAAACGCAATATATGTAAATATGCAATATATGTAAATATGCAATATATGTAAATATGCAATAAATGTAAATATGCAATATATGTTAATATGCAATATATGTA
The DNA here is from genome assembly GCA_943735955.1 of Piscicola geometra. Taxonomy (NCBI): domain Eukaryota; kingdom Metazoa; phylum Annelida; class Clitellata; order Hirudinida; family Piscicolidae; genus Piscicola; species Piscicola geometra. The sequence goes on along the minus strand of CALSEQ010000006.1, from coordinate 158,996 downwards.
AATATGCAATATATGTAAATATGCAATATATGTAAATATGAAATGTATGTAAATATGAAATATATGTAAATATGCAATAGATGTAAATATGCAATATATGTTAATATGCAATATATGTTAATATGAAATATATATAAATATGCAATATATGTAAATATGCAATTAATGTAAATACGAAATATATGTAAATACGCAATATATGTAAATACGCAATATATGTAAATATGCAATATATGTAAATATGCAATATATGTAAATATGCAATATATGTAAGTATGCAATATATGTAAATATGCAATATATGTAAATATGCAAAATATGTAAATATGCAATATATGTAAATATGCAATATATGTAAATATGCAATATATGTAAATTTGCAATATATGTAAATATGCAAAATAAATAAATACGCCATATATGTAAAAACGCAATATATGTAACTACGCAATATATGTAAATATGCAATATATGTAAATATGCAATTTATGTAAATATGCAATATATGTAAATATGCAATATATGTAAGTATGCAATATATGTAAATATGCAATATATGTAAATATGCAAAATATGTAAATATGCAATATATGTAAACATGCAATATATGTAAATCTGCAATATATGTAAATATGCAATATATGTAAATATGCAATATATGTAAATACGCAATATATGTAAATATGCAATATATGTTAACATGCAATATATGTAAAAACGCAATATATGTAAATATGCAATATATGTAACTATGCAATTGATGTAAATATGCAATATATGTAAATATGCACTATATGTAAATATGCAATATATGTTAATATGCAATATATGTAAATTTGCAATATAGGTAAATATGCAATATAAATAAATACGCAATATATGTAAATATGCAATATATGTAAATATGCAATATATGTAAATATGCAATATATGTAAATATGCAATATATGTTAATATGCAATATATGTAAAAACGCAATATATGTAAATATGCAATAAATGTAAATATGCAATATATGTTAATATGCAATATATGTAAATATGCAATATATGTAAATATGCAATATATGTAAATATGAAATGTATGTAAATATGAAATATATGTAAATATGCAATATATGTTAATATGCAATATATGTTAATATGAAATATATATAAATATGCAATATATGTAAATATGCAATTAATGTAAATACGAACTATATGTGAATACGCAATATATGTAAATACGCAATATATGTAAATATGCAAGATATGTAAATATGCAATATATGTAAATATGCAATATATGTAAGTATGCAATATATGTAAATATGCAATATATGTAAATATGCAAAATATGTAAATATGCAATATATGTAAATATGCAATATATGTAAATATGCAATATATGTAAATATGCAATATATGTAAACATGCAATATTTGTTAATATGCAATATATGTAAATATGCAATATATGTAAACATGCAATATTTGTTAATATGCAATATATGTAAATATGCAAAATATGTAAATATGCAATAAATGTAAATATGCAATATATGTAAATATGCAATATATGTAAATCTGCAATATATGTAAATTTGCAATATATGTAAATATGCAATATATGTAAATATGCAATGTATGTAAATATGCAATATATGTAAACATGCAATATATGTAAATATGCAATATTTGCAAATATGCAATATATGTAAATATGCAATATATGTAAATATGCAATATATGTAAATATGCAATATATGTTAATATGCAATATATGTAAATTTGCAATATATGTAAATATGCAATATATGTAAATGCGCAATATATGTAAATATGCAATATATGTAAATATGCAATATATGTAAATATGCAATAGATGTAAATATGCAATATATGTTAATATGCAATATATGTTAATATGAAATATATATAAATATGCAATATATATAAATATGCAATATATGTAAATATGCAATATATGTAAATATGCAATATATGTAAATATGCAATATATGTAAATACGCAATATATGTAAATATGCAATATATGTAAATATGCAATATATGTAAATATGCAATATATGTAAATATGCAATATATGTTAATATGCAATATATGTAAAAACGCAATATATGTAAATATGCAATAAATGTAAATATGCAATATATGTTAATATGCAATATATGTAAATATGCAATATATGTAAATATGCAATATATGTAAATATGAAATGTATGTAAATATGAAATATATGTAAATATGCAATATATGTTAATATGCAATATATGTTAATATGAAATATATATAAATATGCAATATATGTAAATATGCAATTAATGTAAATACGAACTATATGTGAATACGCAATATATGTAAATACGCAATATATGTAAATATGCAAGATATGTAAATATGCAATATATGTAAATATGCAATATATGTAAGTATGCAATATATGTAAATATGCAATATATGTAAATATGCAAAATATGTAAATATGCAATATATGTAAATATGCAATATATGTAAATATGCAATATATGTAAATATGCAATATATGTAAACATGCAATATTTGTTAATATGCAATATATGTAAATATGCAATATATGTAAACATGCAATATTTGTTAATATGCAATATATGTAAATATGCAAAATATGTAAATATGCAATAAATGTAAATATGCAATATATGTAAATATGCAATATATGTAAATCTGCAATATATGTAAATTTGCAATATATGTAAATATGCAATATATGTAAATATGCAATGTATGTAAATATGCAATATATGTAAACATGCAATATATGTAAATATGCAATATTTGCAAATATGCAATATATGTAAATATGCAATATATGTAAATATGCAATATATGTAAATATGCAATATATGTTAATATGCAATATATGTAAATTTGCAATATATGTAAATATGCAATATATGTAAATGCGCAATATATGTAAATATGCAATATATGTAAATATGCAATATATGTAAATATGCAATAGATGTAAATATGCAATATATGTTAATATGCAATATATGTTAATATGAAATATATATAAATATGCAATATATATAAATATGCAATATATGTAAATATGCAATATATGTAAATATGCAATATATGTAAATATGCAATATATGTAAATACGCAATATATGTAAATATGCAATATCTGTTAATATGCAATATATGTAAAAACGCAATATATGTAAATATGCAATATATGTAAATATGCAATATATGTAAATATGCAATAAATGTAAATATGCAATATATGTTAATATGCAATATATGTAAATATGCAATATATGTAAATATGCAATATATGTAAATATGCAATATATGTAAATTTGCAATATATGTAAATATGCAAAATAAATAAATACGCCATATATGTAAAAACGCAATATATGTAACTACGCAATATATGTAAATATGCAATATATGTAAATATGCAATTTATGTAAATATGCAATATATGTAAATATGCAATATATGTAAGTATGCAATATATGTAAATATGCAATATATGTAAATATGCAAAATATGTAATAATGCAATATATGTAAACATGCAATATATGTAAATCTGCAATATATGTAAATATGCAATATATGTAAATATGCAATATATGTAAATACGCAATATATGTAAATATGCAATATATGTTAACATGCAATATATGTAAAAACGCAATATATGTAAATATGCAATATATGTAACTATGCAATTGATGTAAATATGCAATATATGTAAATATGCACTATATGTAAATATGCAATATATGTTAATATGCAATATATGTAAATTTGCAATATAGGTAAATATGCAATATAAATAAATACGCAATATATGTAAATATGCAATATATGTAAATATGCAATATATGTAAATATGCAATATATGTAAATATGCAATATATGTTAATATGCAATATATGTAAAAACGCAATATATGTAAATATGCAATAAATGTAAATATGCAATATATGTTAATATGCAATATATGTAAATATGCAATATATGTAAATATGCAATATATGTAAATATGAAATGTATGTAAATATGAAATATATGTAAATATGCAATATATGTTAATATGCAATATATGTTAATATGAAATATATATAAATATGCAATATATGTAAATATGCAATTAATGTAAATACGAACTATATGTGAATACGCAATATATGTAAATACGCAATATATGTAAATATGCAAGATATGTAAATATGCAATATATGTAAATATGCAATATATGTAAGTATGCAATATATGTAAATATGCAATATATGTAAATATGCAAAATATGTAAATATGCAATATATGTAAATATGCAATATATGTAAATATGCAATATATGTAAATATGCAATATATGTAAACATGCAATATTTGTTAATATGCAATATATGTAAATATGCAATATATGTAAACATGCAATATTTGTTAATATGCAATATATGTAAATATGCAAAATATGTAAATATGCAATAAATGTAAATATGCAATATATGTAAATATGCAATATATGTAAATCTGCAATATATGTAAATTTGCAATATATGTAAATATGCAATATATGTAAATATGCAATGTATGTAAATATGCAATATATGTAAACATGCAATATATGTAAATATGCAATATTTGCAAATATGCAATATATGTAAATATGCAATATATGTAAATATGCAATATATGTAAATATGCAATATATGTTAATATGCAATATATGTAAATTTGCAATATATGTAAATATGCAATATATGTAAATGCGCAATATATGTAAATATGCAATATATGTAAATATGCAATATATGTAAATATGCAATAGATGTAAATATGCAATATATGTTAATATGCAATATATGTTAATATGAAATATATATAAATATGCAATATATATAAATATGCAATATATGTAAATATGCAATATATGTAAATATGCAATATATGTAAATATGCAATATATGTAAATACGCAATATATGTAAATATGCAATATATGTTAATATGCAATATATGTAAAAACGCAATATATGTAAATATGCAATATATGTAAATATGCAATATATGTAAATATGCAATAAATGTAAATATGCAATATATGTTAATATGCAATATATGTAAATATGCAATATATGTAAATATGCAATATATGTAAATATGAAATGTATGTAAATATGAAATATATGTAAATATGCAATAGATGTAAATATGCAATATATGTTAATATGCAATATATGTTAATATGAAATATATATAACTATGCAATATATGTAAATATGCAATATATTTAAATACGAAATATATGTAAATACGCAATATATGTAGATATGCAATATATGTAAATATGCAATATATGTAAATATGCAATATATGTAAATATGCAATATATGTAAGTATGCAATATATGTAAATATGCAATATATGTAACTATGCAAAATATGTAAATATGCAAAAAATGTAAATATGCAATATATGTAAAAACGCAATATATGTAAATATGCAATATATGTAAATACGCAATATATGTAAATATGCAATATATGTTAATATGCAATATATGTAAAAACGCAATATATGTAAATATGCAATATATGTAAATATGCAATATATGTAAATATGCAATAAATGTAAATATGCAATATATGTTAATATGCAATATATGTAAATATGCAATATATGTAAATATGCAATATATGTAAATATGAAATGTATGTAAATATGAAATATATGTAAATATGCAATAGATGTAAATATGCAATATATGTTAATATGCAATATATGTTAATATGAAATATATATAAATATGCAATATATGTAAATATGCAATATATGTAAATACGAAATATATGTAAATACGCAATATATGTAAATACGCAATATATGTAAATAAGCAATATATGTAAATATGCAATATATGTAAATATGCAATATATGTAAGTATGCAATATATGTAAATATGCAATATATGTAAATATGCAAAATATGTAAATATGCAATATATGTAAATATGCAATATATTTAAATATGCAATATATGTAAATATGCAATATATGTAAATATGCAATATATGTAAACATGCAATATTTGTTAATATGCAATATATGTAAATATGCAAAATATGTAAATATGCAATATATGTAAATATGCAAAATATGTAAATATGCAATATATGTAAATATGCAATATATGTAAATTTGCAATATATGTAAATATGCAATATATGTAAATATGCAATGTATGTAAATATGCAATATATGTAAATATGCAATATATGTAAATATGCAATATATGCAAATATGCAATAGATGTAAATATGCAATATATGTTAATATGCATTATATGTTAATATGAAATATATATAAATATGCGATATATGTAAATATGCAATATATGTAAATACGAAATATATGTAAATACGCAATATATGTAAATATGCAATATATGTAAATATGCAATATATGTAAATACGCAATATATGTAAATATGCAATATATGTAAATATGCAATATATGTAAATATGCAATAGATGTAAATATGCAATATATGTTAATATGCAATATATGTTAATATGAAATATATATATATATGCAATATATGTAAATATGCAATATATGTAAATACGAAATATATGTAAATACGCAATATATGTAAATATGCAATATATGTAAATATGCAATATATGTAAGTATGCAATATATGTAAATATGCAATATATGTAAATATGCAAAATATGTAAATATGCAATATATGTAAATATGCAATATATGTAAATATGCAATATATGTAAATATGCAATATATGTTAATATGCAATATATGTAAATTTGCAATATATGTAAATATGCAAAATAAATAAATACGCAATATATGTAAAAACGCAATATATGTAACTACGCAATATATGTAAATATGCAATATATGTAAATATGCAATTTATGTAAATATGCAATATATGTAAATATGCAATATATGTAAGTATGCAATATATGTAAATATGCAATATATGTAAATATGCAAAATATGTAAATATGCAATATATGTAAACATGCAATATATGTAAATATGCAATATATGTAAATATGCAATATATGTAAATATGCAATATATGTAAATACGCAATATATGTAAATATGCAATATATGTTAATATGCAATATATGTAAAAACGCAATATATGTAAATATGCAATATATGTAACTATGCAATTGATGTAAATATGCAATATATGTAAATATGCACTATATGTAAATATGCAATATATGTTAATATGCAATATATGTAAATTTGCAATATAGGTAAATATGCAATATAAATAAATACGCAATATATGTAAATATGCAATATATGTAAATATGCAATATATGTAAATATGCAATATATGTAAATATGCAATATATGTTAATATGCAATATATGTAAAAACGCAATATATGTAAATATGCAATAAATGTAAATATGCAATATATGTTAATATGCAATATATGTAAATATGCAATATATGTAAATATGCAATATATGTAAATATGAAATGTATGTAAATATGAAATATATGTAAATATGCAATAGATGTAAATATGCAATATATGTTAATATGCAATATATGTTAATATGAAATATATATAAATATGCAATATATGTAAATATGCAATTAATGTAAATACGAACTATATGTGAATACGCAATATATGTAAATACGCAATATATGTAAATATGCAAGATATGTAAATATGCAATATATGTAAATATGCAATATATGTAAATATGCAATATATGTAAATATGCAATATATGTAAATATGCAAAATATGTAAATATGCAATATATGTAAATATGCAATATATGTAAATATGCAATATATGTAAATATGCAATATATGTAAACATGCAATATTTGTTAATATGCAATATATGTAAATATGCAATATATGTAAACATGCAATATTTGTTAATATGCAATATATGTAAATATGCAAAATATGTAAATATGCAATAAATGTAAATATGCAATATATGTAAATATGCAATATATGTAAATCTGCAATATATGTAAATTTGCAATATATGTAAATATGCAATATATGTAAATATGCAATGTATGTAAATATGCAATATATGTAAACATGCAATATATGTAAATATGCAATATTTGCAAATATGCAATATATGTAAATATGCAATATATGTAAATATGCAATATATGTAAATATGCAATATATGTTAATATGCAATATATGTAAATTTGCAATATATGTAAATATGCAATATATGTAAATGCGCAATATATGTAAATATGCAATATATGTAAATATGCAATATATGTAAATATGCAATAGATGTAAATATGCAATATATGTTAATATGCAATATATGTTAATATGAAATATATATAAATATGCAATATATATAAATATGCAATATATGTAAATATGCAATATATGTAAATATGCAATATATGTAAATATGCAATATATGTAAATACGCAATATATGTAAATATGCAATATATGTTAATATGCAATATATGTAAAAACGCAATATATGTAAATATGCAATATATGTAAATATGCAATATATGTAAATATGCAATAAATGTAAATATGCAATATATGTTAATATGCAATATATGTAAATATGCAATATATGTAAATATGCAATATATGTAAATATGAAATGTATGTAAATATGAAATATATGTAAATATGCAATAGATGTAAATATGCAATATATGTTAATATGCAATATATGTTAATATGAAATATATATAAATATGCAATATATGTAAATATGCAATTAATGTAAATACGAAATATATGTAAATACGCAATATATGTAAATACGCAATATATGTAAATATGCAATATATGTAAATATGCAATATATGTAAATATGCAATATATGTAAGTATGCAATATATGTAAATATGCAATATATGTAAATATGCAAAATATGTAAATATGCAATATATGTAAATATGCAATATATGTAAATATGCAATATATGTAAATTTGCAATATATGTAAATATGCAAAATAAATAAATACGCCATATATGTAAAAACGCAATATATGTAACTACGCAATATATGTAAATATGCAATATATGTAAATATGCAATTTATGTAAATATGCAATATATGTAAATATGCAATATATGTAAGTATGCAATATATGTAAATATGCAATATATGTAAATATGCAAAATATGTAAATATGCAATATATGTAAACATGCAATATATGTAAATATGCAATATATGTAAATATGCAATATATGTAAATATGCAATATATGTAAATACGCAATATATGTAAATATGCAATATATGTTAATATGCAATATATGTAAAAACGCAATATATGTAAATATGCAATATATGTAACTATGCAATTGATGTAAATATGCAATATATGTAAATATGCACTATATGTAAATATGCAATATATGTTAATATGCAATATATGTAAATTTGCAATATAGGTAAATATGCAATATAAATAAATACGCAATATATGTAAATATGCAATATATGTAAATATGCAATATATGTAAATATGCAATATATGTAAATATGCAATATATGTTAATATGCAATATATGTAAAAACGCAATATATGTAAATATGCAATAAATGTAAATATGCAATATATGTTAATATGCAATATATGTAAATATGCAATATATGTAAATATGCAATATATGTAAATATGAAATGTATGTAAATATGAAATATATGTAAATATGCAATAGATGTAAATATGCAATATATGTTAATATGCAATATATGTTAATATGAAATATATATAAATATGCAATATATGTAAATATGCAATTAATGTAAATACGAACTATATGTGAATACGCAATATATGTAAATACGCAATATATGTAAATATGCAAGATATGTAAATATGCAATATATGTAAATATGCAATATATGTAAGTATGCAATATATGTAAATATGCAATATATGTAAATATGCAAAATATGTAAATATGCAATATATGTAAATATGCAATATATGTAAATATGCAATATATGTAAATATGCAATATATGTAAACATGCAATATTTGTTAATATGCAATATATGTAAATATGCAATATATGTAAACATGCAATATTTGTTAATATGCAATATATGTAAATATGCAAAATATGTAAATATGCAATAAATGTAAATATGCAATATATGTAAATATGCAATATATGTAAATCTGCAATATATGTAAATTTGCAATATATGTAAATATGCAATATATGTAAATATGCAATGTATGTAAATATGCAATATATGTAAACATGCAATATATGTAAATATGCAATATTTGCAAATATGCAATATATGTAAATATGCAATATATGTAAATATGCAATATATGTAAATATGCAATATATGTTAATATGCAATATATGTAAATTTGCAATATATGTAAATATGCAATATATGTAAATGCGCAATATATGTAAATATGCAATATATGTAAATATGCAATATATGTAAATATGCAATAGATGTAAATATGCAATATATGTTAATATGCAATATATGTTAATATGAAATATATATAAATATGCAATATATATAAATATGCAATATATGTAAATATGCAATATATGTAAATATGCAATATATGTAAATATGCAATATATGTAAATACGCAATATATGTAAATATGCAATATATGTTAATATGCAATATATGTAAAAACGCAATATATGTAAATATGCAATATATGTAAATATGCAATATATGTAAATATGCAATAAATGTAAATATGCAATATATGTTAATATGCAATATATGTAAATATGCAATATATGTAAATATGCAATATATGTAAATATGAAATGTATGTAAATATGAAATATATGTAAATATGCAATAGATGTAAATATGCAATATATGTTAATATGCAATATATGTTAATATGAAATATATATAAATATGCAATATATGTAAATATGCAATTAATGTAAATACGAAATATATGTAAATACGCAATATATGTAAATACGCAATATATGTAAATATGCAATATATGTAAATATGCAATATATGTAAATATGCAATATATGTAAGTATGCAATATATGTAAATATGCAATATATGTAAATATGCAAAATATGTAAATATGCAATATATGTAAATATGCAATATATGTAAATATGCAATATATGTAAATATGCAATATATGTAAACATGCAATATTTGTTAATATGCAATATATGTAAATATGCAAAATATGTAAATATGCAATAAATGTAAATATGCAATATATGTAAATATGCACTATATGTAAATATGCAATATATGTAAATTTGCAATATATGTAAATATGCAATATATGTAAATATGCAATGTATGTAAATATGCAATATATGTAAACATGCAATATATGTAAATATGCAATATATGCAAATATGCAATATATGTAAATACGCAATATATGTAAATATGCAATATATGTAAATATGCAATATATGTTAATATGCAATATATGTAAATTTGCAATATATGTAAATATGCAATATATGTAAATGCGCAATATATGTAAATATGCAATATATGTAAATATGCAATATATGTAAATATGCAATAGATGTAAATATGCAATATATGTTAATATGCAATATATGTTAATATGAAATATATATAAATATGCAATATATGTAAATATGCAATATATGTAAATATGCAATATCTGTAAGTATGCAATATATGTAAATATGAGATATATGTAAATATGCAAAATATGTAAATATGCAATATATGTAAATATGTAATATATGTAAATATGCAATATATGTAAATATGCAATATATGTTAATATGCAATATATGTAAATTTGCAATATATGTAAATATGCAATATATGTAAATGCGCAATATATGTAAATATGCAATATATGTAAATATGCAATATATGTAAATATGCAATAGATGTAAATATGCAATATATGTTAATATGCAATATATGTTAATATGAAATATATATAAATATGCAATATATGTAAATATGCAATATATGTAAATATGCAATATCTGTAAGTATGCAATATATGTAAATATGCAATATATGTAAATATGCAAAATATGTAAATATGCAATATATGTAAATATGCAATATATGTAAATATGCAATATATGTAAATATGCAATATAGGTAAGTATGCAATATATGTAAATATGCAATATATGTAAATATGCAAAATATGTAAATATGCAATATATGTAAATATGCAATATATGTAAATATGCAATATATGTAAAAATGCAATATATGTAAATACGCAATATATGTAAATATGCAATATATGTTAATATGCAATATATGTAAAAACGCAATATATGTAAATATGCAATATATGTAAATATGCAATATATGTAAATATGCAATAAATGTAAATATGCAATATATGTTAATATGCAATATATGTAAATATGCAATATATGTAAATATGCAATATATGTAAATATGCAATATATGTAAATTTGCAATATATGTAAATATGCAATATATGTAAATATGCAATGTATGTAAATATGCAATATATGAAAACATGCAATATATGTAAATATGCAATATATGCAAATATGCAATATATGTAAATATGCAATATATGTAAATATGCAATATATGTAAATATGCAATATATGTTAATATGCAATATATGTAAATTTGCAATATATGTAAATATGCAATATATGTAAATGCGCAATATATGTAAATATGCAATATATGTAAATATGCAATATATGTAAATATGCAATAGATGTAAATATGCAATATATGTTAATATGCAATCTATGTTAATATGAAATATATATAATTATGCAATATATGTAAATATGCAATATATGTAAATATGCAATATCTGTAAGTATGCAATATATGTAAATATGCAAAATATGTAAATATGCAAAATATGTAAATATGCAATATATGTAAATATGCAATATATGTAAAAATGCAATATATGTAAATACGCAATATATGTAAATATGCAATATATGTAAATATGCAATATATGTAAATATGCAATATATGTTAATATGCAATATATGTAAATATGCAATATATGTAAATATGCAATATATGTAAATATGCAATATATGTAAATTTGCAATATATGTAAATATGCAATATATGTAAATATGCAATGTATGTAAATATGCAATATATGTAAACATGCAATATATGTAAATATGCAATATATGCAAATATGCAATATATGTAAATACGCAATATATGTAAATATGCAATATATGTAAATATGCAATATATGTTAATATGCAATATATGTAAATTTGCAATATATGTAAATATGCAATATATGTAAATGCGCAATATATGTAAATATGCAATATATGTAAATATGCAATATATGTAAATATGCAATAGATGTAAATATGCAATATATGTTAATATGCAATATATGTTAATATGAAATATATATAAATATGCAATATATGTAAATATGCAATATATGTAAATATGCAATATCTGTAAGTATGCAATATATGTAAATATGCAATATATGTAAATATGCAAAATATGTAAATATGCAATATATGTAAATATGTAATATATGTAAATATGCAATATATGTAAATATGCAATATATGTTAATATGCAATATATGTAAATTTGCAATATATGTAAATATGCAATATATGTAAATGCGCAATATATGTAAATATGCAATATATGTAAATGCGCAATATATGTAAATATGCAATATATGTAAATATGCAATATATGTAAATATGCAATAGATGTAAATATGCAATATATGTTAATATGCAATATATGTTAATATGAAATATATATAAATATGCAATATATGTAAATATGCAATATATGTAAATATGCAATATCTGTAAGTATGCAATATATGTAAATATGCAATATATGTAAATATGCAAAATATGTAAATATGCAATATATGTAAATATGTAATATATGTAAATATGCAATATATGTAAATATGCAATATATGTTAATATGCAATATATGTAAATTTGCAATATATGTAAATATGCAATATATGTAAATGCGCAATATATGTAAATATGCAATATATGTAAATATGCAATATATGTAAATATGCAATAGATGTAAATATGCAATATATGTTAATATGCAATATATGTTAATATGAAATATATATAAATATGCAATATATGTAAATATGCAATATATGTAAATATGCAATATCTGTAAGTATGCAATATATGTAAATATGCAATATATGTAAATATGCAAAATATGTAAATATGCAATATATGTAAATATGCAATATATGTAAATATGCAATATATGTAAATATGCAATATAGGTATGTATGCAATATATGTAAATATGCAATATATGTAAATATGCAAAATATGTAAATATGCAATATATGTAAATATGCAATATATGTAAATATGCAATATATGTAAAAATGCAATATATGTAAATACGCAATATATGTAAATATGCAATATATGTTAATATGCAATATATGTAAAAACGCAATATATGTAAATATGCAATATATGTAAATATGCAATATATGTAAATATGCAATAAATGTAAATATGCAATATATGTTAATATGCAATATATGTAAATATGCAATATATGTAAATATGCAATATATGTAAATATGCAATATATGTAAATTTGCAATATATGTAAATATGCAATATATGTAAATATGCAATGTATGTAAATATGCAATATATGTTAACATGCAATATATGTAAAAAAAGCAATATATGCAAATATGCAATATATGTAAATATGCAATATATGTAAATATGCAATATATGTAAATATGCAATATATGTTAATATGCAATATATGTAAATTTGCAATATATGTAAATATGCAATATATGTAAATGCGCAATATATGTAAATATGCAATATATGTAAATATGCAATATATGTAAATATGCAATAGATGTAAATATGCAATATATGTTAATATGCAATCTATGTTAATATGAAATATATATAAATATGCAATATATGTAAATATGCAATATATGTAAATATGCAATATCTGTAAGTATGCAATATATGTAAATATGCAAAATATGTAAATATGCAAAATATGTAAATATGCAATATATGTAAATATGCAATATATGTAAAAATGCAATATATGTAAATACGCAATATATGTAAATATGCAATACATGTTAATATGCAATATATGTAAAAACGCAATATATGTAAATATGCAATATATGTAAATATGCAATATATGTAAATATGCAATAAATGTAAATATGAAATATATGTTAATATGCAATATATGTTAATATGCAATATATGTTAATATGAAATATATATAAATATGCAATATATGTAAATATGCAATATATGTAAATACGAAATATATGTAAATACGCAATATATGTAAATACGCAATATATGTAAATATGCAATATATGTAATTATGCAATATATGTAAATATGCAATATATGTAAGTATGCAATATATGTAAATATGCAATATATGTAAATATGCAAGATATGTAAATATGCAATATATGTAAATATGCAATATATGTAAATATGCAATATATGTACATATGCAATATATGTAAACATGCAATATTTGTTAATATGCAATATATGTAAATATGCAAAATATGTAAATATGCAAGATATGTAAATATGCAATATATATAAATATGCAATATATGTAAATATGCAATATATGTAAGTATGCAATATATGTAAATATGCAATATATGTAAATATGCAAAATATGTAAATATGCAATATATGTAAATATGCAATATATGTAAATATGCAATATATGTAAAAATGCAATATATGTAAATACGCAATATATGTAAATATGCAATATATGTTAATATGCAATATATGTAAAAACGCAATATATGTAAATATGCAATATATGTAAATAGGCAATAAATGTAAATATGCAATATATGTTAATATGCAATATATGTAAATATGCAATATATGTAAATATGCAATATATGTAAATATGAAATGTATGTAAATATGAAATATATGTAAATATGCAATAGATGTAAATATGCAATATATGTTAATATGCAATATATGTTAATATGAAATATATATAAATATGCAATATATGTAAATATGCAATATATGTAAATACGAAATATATGTAAATACGCAATATATGTAAATACGCAATATATGTAAATATGCAATATATGTAATTATGCAATATATGTAAATATGCAATATATGTAAGTATGCAATATATGTAAATATGCAATATATGTAAATATGCAAAATATGTAAATATGCAATATATGTAAATATGCAATATATGTAAATATGCAATATATGTACATATGCAATATATGTAAACATGCAATATTTGTTAATATGCAATATATGTAAATATGCAAAATATGTAAATATGCAAGATATGTAAATATGCAATATATATAAATATGCAATATATGTAAATATGCAATATATGTAAATTTGCAATATATGTAAATATGCAATATATGTAAATATGCAATATATGTAAATATGCAATATATGTAAAGATGCAATATATGTAAATATGCAATATATGTAAATATGCAATATATGTAAATATGCAATATATGTAAATATGCAATATATGTAAATACGCAATATATGTAAATACGCAATATATGTAAATATGCAATATATGTAAATATGCAATATATGTAAATATGCAATATATGTTAATATGCAATATATGTAAATTTGCAATATATGTAAATATGCAATATATGTAAATACGCAATATATGTAAATATACAATATATGTAAATATGCAATATATTTAAATATGCAATATATGTAAACATGCAATATTTGTTAATATGCAATATATGTAAATATGCAAAACATGTAAATATGCAATATATGTAAATATGCAATATATGTAAATATGCAAGATATGTAAATATGCAATATATTTAAATTTGCAATATATGTAAATATGCAATATATGTAAATATGCAATATATGTAAATATGCAATATATGTAAATATGCAATATATGTAAATATGCAATATATGTAAATATGCAATATATGTAAATTTGCAATATATGTAAATATGCAATATATGTAAATATGCAATATATGTAAATATGCAATATATGTAAAGATGCAATATATGTAAATATGCAATATATGTAAATATGCAATATATGTAAATATGCAATATATGTAAATATGCAATATATGTAAATACGCAATATATGTAAATACGCAATATATGTAAATATGCAATATATGTAAATATGCAATATATGTAAATATGCAATATATGTTAATAAGCAATATATGTAAATTTGCAATATATGTAAATATGCAATATATGTAAATACGCAATATATGTAAATATGCAATATATGTAAATATGCAATATATTTAAATATGCAATATATGTAAACATGCAATATTTGTTAATATGCAATATATGTAAATATGCAAAACATGTAAATATGCAATATATGTAAATATGCAATATATGTAAATATGCAAGATATGTAAATATGCAATATATGTAAATATGCAATATATGTAAATATGCAAGATATGTAAATATGCAATATATTTAAATTTGCAATATATGTAAATATGCAATATATGTAAATATGCAATATATGTAAATATGCAATATATGTAAATATGCAATATATGTAAATATGCAATATATGTAAATATGCAATATATGTAAATTTGCAATATATGTAAATATGCAATATATGTAAATATGCAATATATGTAAATATGCAATATATGTAAAGATGCAATATATGTAAATATGCAATATATGTAAATATGCAATATATGTAAATATGCAATATATGTAAATATGCAATATATGTAAATACGCAATATATGTAAATACGCAATATATGTAAATATGCAATATATGTAAATATGCAATATATGTAAATATGCAATATATGTTAATAAGCAATATATGTAAATTTGCAATATATGTAAATATGCAATATATGTAAATACGCAATATATGTAAATATGCAATATATGTAAATATGCAATATATTTAAATATGCAATATATGTAAACATGCAATATTTGTTAATATGCAATATATGTAAATATGCAAAACATGTAAATATGCAATATATGTAAATATGCAATATATGTAAATATGCAAGATATGTAAATATGCAATATATGTAAATTTGCAATATATGTAAATATGCAATATATGTAAATATGCAATATATGTAAATATGCAATATATGTAAATATGCAATATATGTAAATATGCAATATATGTAAATATGCAATATATGTAAATATGCAAAATATGTAAATATGCAATATATGTAAATATGCAATATATGTAAATATGCAATATATGTACATATGCAATATATGTAAACATGCAATATTTGTTAATATGCAATATATGTAAATATGCAAAATATGTAAATATGCAAGATATGTAAATATGCAATATATATAAATATGCAATATATGTAAATATGCAATATATGTAAATTTGCAATATATGTAAATATGCAATATATGTAAATATGCAATATATGTAAATATGCAATATATGTAAAGATGCAATATATGTAAATATGCAATATATGTAAATATGCAATATATGTAAATATGCAATATATGTAAATATGCAATATATGTAAATACGCAATATATGTAAATACGCAATATATGTAAATATGCAATATATGTAAATATGCAATATATGTAAATATGCAATATATGTTAATATGCAATATATGTAAATTTGCAATATATGTAAATATGCAATATATGTAAATACGCAATATATGTAAATATGCAATATATGTAAATATGCAATATATTTAAATATGCAATATATGTAAACATGCAATATTTGTTAATATGCAATATATGTAAATATGCAAAACATGTAAATATGCAATATATGTAAATATGCAATATATGTAAATATGCAAGATATGTAAATATGCAATATATTTAAATTTGCAATATATGTAAATATGCAATATATGTAAATATGCAATATATGTAAATATGCAATATATGTAAATATGCAATATATGTAAATATGCAATATATGTAAATATGCAATATATGTAAATTTGCAATATATGTAAATATGCAATATATGTAAATATGCAATATATGTAAATATGCAATATATGTAAAGATGCAATATATGTAAATATGCAATATATGTAAATATGCAATATATGTAAATATGCAATATATGTAAATATGCAATATATGTAAATACGCAATATATGTAAATACGCAATATATGTAAATATGCAATATATGTAAATATGCAATATATGTAAATATGCAATATATGTTAATAAGCAATATATGTAAATTTGCAATATATGTAAATATGCAATATATGTAAATACGCAATATATGTAAATATGCAATATATGTAAATATGCAATATATTTAAATATGCAATATATGTAAACATGCAATATTTGTTAATATGCAATATATGTAAATATGCAAAACATGTAAATATGCAATATATGTAAATATGCAATATATGTAAATATGCAAGATATGTAAATATGCAATATATGTAAATTTGCAATATATGTAAATATGCAATATATGTAAATATGCAATATATGTAAATATGCAATATATGTAAATATGCAATATATGTAAATATGCAATATATGTAAATATGCAATATATGTAAATATGCAAAATATGTAAATATGCAATATATGTAAATATGCAATATATGTAAATATGCAATATATGTACATATGCAATATATGTAAACATGCAATATTTGTTAATATGCAATATATGTAAATATGCAAAATATGTAAATATGCAAGATATGTAAATATGCAATATATATAAATATGCAATATATGTAAATATGCAATATATGTAAATTTGCAATATATGTAAATATGCAATATATGTAAATATGCAATATATGTAAATATGCAATATATGTAAAGATGCAATATATGTAAATATGCAATATATGTAAATATGCAATATATGTAAATATGCAATATATGTAAATATGCAATATATGTAAATATGCAATATATGTAAATACGCAATATATGTAAATACGCAATATATGTAAATATGCAATATATGTAAATATGCAATATATGTAAATATGCAATATATGTAAAGATGCAATATATGTAAATATGCAATATATGTAAATATGCAATATATGTAAATATGCAATATATGTAAATATGCAATATATGTAAATACGCAATATATGTAAATACGCAATATATGTAAATATGCAATATATGTAAATATGCAATATATGTAAATATGCAATATATGTTAATAAGCAATATATGTAAATTTGCAATATATGTAAATATGCAATATATGTAAATACGCAATATATGTAAATATGCAATATATGTAAATATGCAATATATTTAAATATGCAATATATGTAAACATGCAATATTTGTTAATATGCAATATATGTAAATATGCAAAACATGTAAATATGCAATATATGTAAATATGCAATATATGTAAATATGCAAGATATGTAAATATGCAATATATGTAAATTTGCAATATATGTAAATATGCAATATATGTAAATATGCAATATATGTAAATATGCAATATATGTAAATATGCAATATATGTAAATATGCAATATATGTAAATATGCAATATATGTAAATATGCAAAATATGTAAATATGCAATATATGTAAATATGCAATATATGTAAATATGCAATATATGTACATATGCAATATATGTAAACATGCAATATTTGTTAATATGCAATATATGTAAATATGCAAAATATGTAAATATGCAAGATATGTAAATATGCAATATATATAAATATGCAATATATGTAAATATGCAATATATGTAAATTTGCAATATATGTCAATATGCAATATATGTAAATATGCAATATATGTAAATATGCAATATATGTAAAGATGCAATATATGTAAATATGCAATATATGTAAATATGCAATATATGTAAATATGCAATATATGTAAATATGCAATATATGTAAATATGCAATATATGTAAATACGCAATATATGTAAATACGCAATATATGTAAATATGCAATATATGTAAATATGCAATATATGTAAATATGCAATATATGTTAATATGCAATATATGTAAATTTGCAATATATGTAAATATGCAATATATGTAAATACGCAATATATGTAAATATGCAATATATGTAAATATGCAATATATTTAAATATGCAATATATGTAAACATGCAATATTTGTTAATATGCAATATATGTAAATATGCAAAACATGTAAATATGCAATATATGTAAATATGCAATATATGTAAATATGCAAGATATGTAAATATGCAATATATTTAAATTTGCAATATATGTAAATATGCAATATATGTAAATATGCAATATATGTAAATATGCAATATATGTAAATATGCAATATATGTAAATATGCAATATATGTAAATATGCAATATATGTAAATTTGCAATATATGTAAATATGCAATATATGTAAATATGCAATATATGTAAATATGCAATATATGTAAAGATGCAATATATGTAAATATGCAATATATGTAAATATGCAATATATGTAAATATGCAATATATGTAAATATGCAATATATGTAAATACGCAATATATGTAAATACGCAATATATGTAAATATGCAATATATGTAAATATGCAATATATGTAAATATGCAATATATGTTAATAAGCAATATATGTAAATTTGCAATATATGTAAATATGCAATATATGTAAATACGCAATATATGTAAATATGCAATATATGTAAATATGCAATATATTTAAATATGCAATATATGTAAACATGCAATATTTGTTAATATGCAATATATGTAAATATGCAAAACATGTAAATATGCAATATATGTAAATATGCAATATATGTAAATATGCAAGATATGTAAATATGCAATATATGTAAATTTGCAATATATGTAAATATGCAATATATGTAAATATGCAATATATGTAAATATGCAATATATGTAAATATGCAATATATGTAAATATGCAATATATGCAAATATGGAATATATGTAAATATGCAATATATGTAAATATGCAATATATGTAAATATGCAATATATGTTAATATGCAATATATGTAAATTTGCAATATATGTAAATATGCAATATATGTAAATACGCAATATATGTAAATATGCAATATATGTAAATATGCAATATATGTAAACATGCAATAGATGTAAATATGCAATATATGTTAATATGCAATATATGTTAATATGAAATATATATAAATATGCAATCTATGTAAATATGCAATATATGTAAATATGCAATATCTGTAAGTATGCAATATATGTAAATATGCAAAATATGTAAATATGCAATATATGTAAATATGCAATATATGTAAATATGCAATATATGTAAATATGCAATAGATGTAAATATGCAATATATGTTAATATGCATTATATGTTAATATGAAATATATATAAATATGCAATATATGTAAATATGCAATATATGTAAATACGAAATATATGTAAATACGCAATATATGTAAATATGCAATATATGTAAATATGCAATATATGTAAATATGCAACATATGTAAATATGCAATATATGTAAGTATGCAATATATGTAAATATGCAATATATGTAAATATGCAAAAGATGTAAATATGCAATATATGTAAATATGCAATATATGTAAATATGCAATATATGTAAATATGCAATATATGTAAATACGCAATATATGTAAATATGCAATATATGTTAATATGCAATATATGTAAAAACGCAATATATGTAAATATGCAATATATGTAAATATGCAATAGATGTAAATATGCAATAAATGTAAATATGCAATATATGTTAATATGCAATATATGTAAATATGCAATATATGTAAATATGCAATATATGTAAATATGCAATATATGTAAATACGCAATATATGTAAATACGCAATATATGTAAATATGCAATATATGTAAATATGCAATATATGTAAATATGCAATATATGTTAATATGCAATATATGTAAATTTGCAATATATGTAAATATGCAATATATGTAAATACGCAATATATGTAAATATGCAATATATGTAAATATGCAATATATTTAAATATGCAATATATGTAAACATGCAATATTTGTTAATATGCAATATATGTAAATATGCAAAACATGTAAATATGCAATATATGTAAATATGCAATATATGTAAATATGCAAGATATGTAAATATGCAATATATGTAAATTTGCAATATATGTAAATATGCAATATATGTAAATATGCAATATATGTAAATATGCAATATATGTAAATATGCAATATATGTAAATATGCAATATATGTAAATATGCAATATATGTAAATTTGCAATATATGTAAATATGCAATATATGTAAATATGCAATATATGTAAATATGCAATATATGTTAATATGCAATATATGTAAATTTGCAATATATGTAAATATGCAATATATGTAAATATGCAATATATGTAAATATGCAATATATGTAAATACGCAATATATGTAAATATGCAATATAAGTAAATATGCAATATATGTAAACATGCAATAGATGTAAATATGCAATATATGTTAATATGCAATATATGTTAATATGAAATATATATAAATATGCAATCTATGTAAATATGCAATATATGTAAATATGCAATATCTGTAAGTATGCAATATATGTAAATATGCAAAATATGTAAATATGCAATATATGTAAATATGCAATATATGTAAATATGCAATATATGTAAATATGCAATAGATGTAAATATGCAATATATGTTAATATGCATTATATGTTAATATGAAATATATATAAATATGCAATATATGTAAATATGCAATATATGTAAATACGAAATATATGTAAATACGCAATATATGTAAATATGCAATATATGTAAATATGCAATATATGTAAATATGCAACATATGTAAATATGCAATATATGTAAGTATGCAATATATGTAAATATGCAATATATGTAAATATGCAAAAGATGTAAATATGCAATATATGTAAATATGCAATATATGTAAATATGCAATATATGTAAATATGCAATATATGTAAATACGCAATATATGTAAATATGCAATATATGTTAATATGCAATATATGTAAAAACGCAATATATGTAAATATGCAATATATGTAAATATGCAATAGATGTAAATATGCAATAAATGTAAATATGCAATATATGTTAATATGCAATATATGTAAATATGCAATATATGTAAATATGCAATATATGTAAATAGGCAATATATGTAAATACGCAATATATGTAAATACGCAATTTATGTAAATATGCAATATATGTAAATATGCAATATATGTAAATATGCAATATATGTTAATATGCAATATATGTAAATTTGCAATATATGTAAATATGCAATATATGTAAATACGCAATATATGTAAATATGCAATATATGTAAATATGCAATATATTTAAATATGCAATATATGTAAACATGCAATATTTGTTAATATGCAATATATGTAAATATGCAAAACATGTAAATATGCAATATATGTAAATATGCAATATATGTAAATATGCAATATATGTAAATATGCAAGATATGTAAATATGCAATATATGTAAATTTGCAATATATGTAAATATGCAATATATGTAAATATGCAATATATGTAAATATGCAATATATGTAAATATGCAATATATGTAAATATGCAATATATGTAAATATGCAATATATGTAAATATGCAATATATGTAAAGATGCAATATATGTAAATATGCAATATATGTAAATATGCAATATATGTAAATATGCAATATATGTTAATATGCAATATATGTAAAAACGCAATATATGTAAATATGCAATATATGTAAATATGCAATAGATGTAAATATGCAATAAATGTAAATATGCAATATATGTTAATATGCAATATATGTAAATATGCAATATATGTAAATATGCAATATATGTAAATATGCAATATATGTAAATACGCAATATATGTAAATACGCAATATATGTAAATATGCAATATATGTAAATATGCAATATATGTAAATATGCAATATATGTTAATATGCAATATATGTAAATTTGCAATATATGTAAATATGCAATATATGTAAATACGCAATATATGTAAATATGCAATATATGTAAATATGCAATATATTTAAATATGCAATATATGTAAACATGCAATATTTGTTAATATGCAATATATGTAAATATGCAAAACATGTAAATATGCAATATATGTAAATATGCAATATATGTAAATATGCAAGATATGTAAATATGCAATATATGTAAATTTGCAATATATGTAAATATGCAATATATGTAAATATGCAATATATGTAAATATGCAATATATGTAAATATGCAATATATGTAAATATGCAATATATGTAAATATGCAATATATGTAAATTTGCAATATATGTAAATATGCAATATATGTAAATATGCAATATATGTAAATATGCAAGATATGTAAATATGCAATATATGTAAATTTGCAATATATGTAAATATGCAATATATGTAAATATGCAATATATGTAAATATGCAATATATGTAAATATGCAATATATGTAAATA
Source organism: Piscicola geometra (assembly GCA_943735955.1). Taxonomy (NCBI): domain Eukaryota; kingdom Metazoa; phylum Annelida; class Clitellata; order Hirudinida; family Piscicolidae; genus Piscicola; species Piscicola geometra. The sequence continues at coordinate 133,287 of CALSEQ010000006.1, read as the reverse complement.
TGCAATATATGCAAATATGCAATATATGTAAATATGCAATATATGTAAATATGCAATATATGTAAATATGCAATATATGTTAATATGCAATATATGTAAATTTGCAATATATGTAAATATGCAATATATGTAAATACGCAATATATGTAAATATGCAATATATGTAAATATGCAATATATGTAAACATGCAATAGATGTAAATATGCAATATATGTTAATATGCAATATATGTTAATATGAAATATATATAAATATGCAATCTATGTAAATATGCAATATATGTAAATATGCAATATCTGTAAGTATGCAATATATGTAAATATGCAAAATATGTAAATATGCAATATATGTAAATATGCAATATATGTAAATATGCAATATATGTAAATATGCAATAGATGTAAATATGCAATATATGTTAATATGCATTATATGTTAATATGAAATATATATAAATATGCAATATATGTAAATATGCAATATATGTAAATACGAAATATATGTAAATACGCAATATATGTAAATATGCAATATATGTAAATATGCAATATATGTAAATATGCAACATATGTAAATATGCAATATATGTAAGTATGCAATATATGTAAATATGCAATATATGTAAATATGCAAAAGATGTAAATATGCAATATATGTAAATATGCAATATATGTAAATATGCAATATATGTAAATATGCAATATATGTAAATACGCAATATATGTAAATATGCAATATATGTTAATATGCAATATATGTAAAAACGCAATTAATGTAAATATGCAATATATGTAAATATGCAATAGATGTAAATATGCAATAAATGTAAATATGCAATATATGTTAATATGCAATATATGTAAATATGCAATATATGTAAATATGCAATATATGTAAATATGCAATATATGTAAATACGCAATATATGTAAATACGCAATATATGTAAATATGCAATATATGTAAATATGCAATATATGTAAATATGCAATATATGTTAATATGCAATATATGTAAATTTGCAATATATGTAAATATGCAATATATGTAAATACGCAATATATGTAAAAATGCAATATATGTAAATATGCAATATATTTAAATATGCAATATATGTAAACATGCAATATTTGTTAATATGCAATATATGTAAATATGCAAAACATGTAAATATGCAATATATGTAAATATGCAATATATGTAAATATGCAAGATATGTAAATATGCAATATATGTAAATTTGCAATATATGTAAATATGCAATATATGTAAATATGCAATATATGTAAATATGCAATATATGTAAATATGCAATATATGTAAATATGCAATATATGTAAATATGCAATATATGTAAATTTGCAATATATGTAAATATGCAATATATGTAAATATGCAATATATGTAAATATGCAATATATGTTAATATGCAATATATGTAAATTTGCAATATATGTAAATATGCAATATATGTAAATACGCAATATATGTAAATATGCAATATATGTAAATATGCAATATATGTAAACATGCAATAGATGTAAATATGCAATATATGTTAATATGCAATATATGTTAATATGAAATATATATAAATATGCAATCTATGTAAATATGCAATATATGTAAATATGCAATATCTGTAAGTATGCAATATATGTAAATATGCAAAATATGTAAATATGCAATATATGTAAATATGCAATATATGTAAATATGCAATATATGTAAATATGCAATAGATGTAAATATGCAATATATGTTAATATGCATTATATGTTAATATGAAATATATATAAATATGCAATATATGTAAATATGCAATATATGTAAATACGAAATATATGTAAATACGCAATATATGTAAATATGCAATATATGTAAATATGCAATATATGTAAATATGCAACATATGTAAATATGCAATATATGTAAGTATGCAATATATGTAAATATGCAATATATGTAAATATGCAAAAGATGTAAATATGCAATATATGTAAATATGCAATATATGTAAATATGCAATATATGTAAATATGCAATATATGTAAATACGCAATATATGTAAATATGCAATATATGTTAATATGCAATATATGTAAAAACGCAATATATGTAAATATGCAATATATGTAAATATGCAATAGATGTAAATATGCAATAAATGTAAATATGCAATATATGTTAATATGCAATATATGTAAATATGCAATATATGTAAATATGCAATATATGTAAATATGCAATATATGTAATAACGCAATATATGTAAATACGCAATATATGTAAATATGCAATATATGTAAATATGCAATATATGTAAATATGCAATATATGTTAATATGCAATATATGTAAATTTGCAATATATGTAAATATGCAATATATGTAAATACGCAATATATGTAAATATGCAATATATGTAAATATGCAATATATTTAAATATGCAATATATGTAAACATGCAATATTTGTTAATATGCAATATATGTAAATATGCAAAACATGTAAATATGCAATATATGTAAATATGCAATATATGTAAATATGCAAGATATGTAAATATGCAATATATGTAAATTTGCAATATATGTAAATATGTAATATATGTAAATATGCAATATATGTAAATATGCAATATATGTAAATATGCAATATATGTAAATATGCAATATTTGTAAATATGCAATATATGTAAATTTGCAATATATGTAAATATGCAATATATGTAAATATGCAATATATGTAAATATGCAATATATGTAAAGATGCAATATATGTAAATATGCAATATATGTAAATATGCAATATATGTAAATATGCAATATATGTTAATATGCAATATATGTAAAAACGCAATATATGTAAATATGCAATATATGTAAATATGCAATAGATGTAAATATGCAATAAATGTAAATATGCAATATATGTTAATATGCAATATATGTAAATATGCAATATATGTAAATATGCAATATATGTAAATATGCAATATATGTAAATACGCAATATATGTAAATACGCAATATATGTAAATATGCAATATATGTAAATATGCAATATATGTAAATATGCAATATATGTTAATATGCAATATATGTAAATTTGCAATATATGTAAATATGCAATATATGTAAATACGCAATATATGTAAATATGCAATATATGTAAATATGCAATATATTTAAATATGCAATATATGTAAACATGCAATATTTGTTAATATGCAATATATGTAAATATGCAAAACATGCAAATATGCAATATATGTAAATATGCAATATATGTAAATATGCAAGATATGTAAATATGCAATATATGTAAATTTGCAATATATGTAAATATGCAATATATGTAAATATGCAATATATGTAAATATGCAATATATGTAAATATGCAATATATGTAAATATGCAATATATGTAAATATGCAATATATGTAAATTTGCAATATATGTAAATATGCAATATATGTAAATATGCAATATATGTAAATATGCAATATATGTAAAGATGCAATATATGTAAATATGCAATATATGGAAATATGCAATATATGTAAATATGCAATATATGTAAATATGCAATATATGTAAATACGCAATATATGTAAATATGCAATATATGTAAATATGCAATATATGTAAATATGCAATATATGTTAATATGCAATATATGTAAATTTGCAATATATGTAAATATGCAATATATGTAAATACGCAATATATGTAAATATGCAATATATGTAAATATGCAATATATTTAAATATGCAATATATGTAAACATGCAATATTTGTTAATATGCAATATATGTAAATATGCAAAACATGTAAATATGCAATATATGTAAATATGCAATATATGTAAATATGCAAGATATGTAAATATGCAATATATGTAAATTTGCAATATATGTAAATATGCAATATATGTAAATATGCAATATATGTAAATATGCAATATATGTAAATATGCAATATATGTAAATATGCAATATATGCAAATATGCAATATATGTAAATATGCAATATATGTAAATATGCAATATATGTAAAAATGCAATATATGTTAATATGCAATATATGTAAATTTGCAATATATGTAAATATGCAATATATGTAAATATGCAATATATGTAAATATGCAATATATGTAAATATGCAATATATGTAAACATGCAATAGATGTAAATAAGCAATATATGTTAATATGCAATATATGTTAATATGAAATATATATAAATATGCAATCTATGTAAATATGCAATATATGTAAATATGCAATATCTGTAAGTATGCAATATATGTAAATATGCAAAATATGTAAATATGCAATATATGTAAATATGCAATATATGTAAATATGCAATATATGTAAATATGCAATAGATGTAAATATGCAATATATGTTAATATGCATTATATGTTAATATGAAATATATATAAATATGCAATATATGTAAATATGCAATATATGTAAATACGAAATATATGTAAATACGCAATATATGTAAATATGCAATATATGTAAATATGCAATATATGTAAATATGCAACATATGTAAATATGCAATATATGTAAGTATGCAATATATGTAAATATGCAATATATGTAAATATGCAAAAGATGTAAATATGCAATATATGTAAATATGCAATATATGTAAATATGCAATATATGTAAATATGCAATATATGTAAATACGCAATATATGTAAATATGCAATATATGTTAATATGCAATATATGTAAAAACGCAATATATGTAAATATGCAATATATGTAAATATGCAATAGATGTAAATATGCAATAAATGTAAATATGCAATATATGTTAATATGCAATATATGTAAATATGCAATATATGTAAATATGCAATATATGTAAATATGAAATGTATGTAAATATGGAATATATGTAAATATGCAATCTATGTAAATAAGCAATATATGTAAATATGAAATGTATGTAAATATGCAATATATGTAAATATGCAATATATGTAAATATGCAATATATGTAAATATGCAATATATGTAAATATGCAATATATGTGAATATGCAAAATATGTAAATATGTAATATATGTAAATATGCAATATATGTGAATATGCAAAATATGTAAATATGTAATATATGTAACTATGCAATATATGTAAATATGCAATATATGTGAATATGCAAAATATGTAAATATGCAATATATGTAAATATGCAATATATGTAAATATGCAATATATGTAAATATTCAATATATGTAAATATGCAATATATGTAAATATGCAATATATGTAAATATGCAATCTATGTAAATATGCAATGTATGTAAATATGCAATATATGTAAACATGCAATATATGTTAATATGCAATATATGTAAATATGCAATTTATGTAAATATGCAATATATATAAACATGCAATATATGTTAATATGCAATATATGTAAATATGTAAAATATGTAAATATGCAATATATGTAAATATGCAATATATGTAAATAAGCAATATATGTAAATATGCAATATATATAAATTTGCAATATATGTAAATATGCAATATATGTAAATATGCAATATATGTAAATATGCAATATATGTAAATATGCAATATATGTAAATATGCAATATATGTAAATATGCAATATATGTAAGTATGCAATATATGTAAATATGCAATATATGTAAATATGCAATCTATGCAAATATGCAATATATGTAAATATGCAATATATGTAAATATGCAATATATGTAAATATGCAATATATGTTAATATGCAATATATGTAAATTTGCAATATATGTAAATATGCAATATATGTAAATATGCAATATATGTAAATATGCAATATATGTAAATATGCAATATATGTAAATATGCAATATATGTAAATATGCAATATTTGTAAATATGCAATATATGTAAATTTGCAATATATGTAAATATGCAATATATGTAAATATGCAATATATGTAAATATGCAATATATGTAAAGATGCAATATATGTAAATATGCAATATATGTAAATATGCAATATATGTAAATATGCAATATATGTTAATATGCAATATATGTAAAAACGCAATATATGTAAATATGCAATATATGTAAATATGCAATAGATGTAAATATGCAATAAATGTAAATATGCAATATATGTTAATATGCAATATATGTAAAAATGCAATATATGTAAATATGCAATATATGTAAATATGCAATATATGTAAATACGCAATATATGTAAATACGCAATATATGTAAATATGCAATATATGTAAATATGCAATATATGTAAATATGCAATATATGTTAATATGCAATATATGTAAATTTGCAATATATGTAAATATGCAATATATGTAAATACGCAATATATGTAAATATGCAATATATGCAAATATGCAATATATGTAAATATGCAATATATGTAAATATGCAAGATATGTAAATATGCAATATATGTAAATTTGCAATATATGTAAATATGCAATATATGTAAATATGCAATATATGTAAATATGCAATATATGTAAATATGCAATATATGTAAATATGCAATATATGTAAATATGCAATATATGTAAATTTGCAATATATGTAAATATGCAATATATGTAAATATGCAATATATGTAAATATGCAATATATGTAAAGATGCAATATATGTAAATATGCAATATATGGAAATATGCAATATATGTAAATATGCAATATATGTAAATATGCAATATATGTAAATACGCAATATATGTAAATATGCAATATATGTAAATATGCAATATATGTAAATATGCAATATATGTTAATATGCAATATATGTAAAAACGCAATATATGTAAATATGCAATATATGTAAATATGCAATAGATGTAAATATGCAATAAATGTAAATATGCAATATATGTTAATATGCAATATATGTAAATATGCAATATATGTAAATATGCAATATATGTAAATATGCAATATATGTAAATACGCAATATATGTAAATACGCAATATATGTAAATATGCAATATATGTAAATATGCAATATATGTAAATATGCAATATATGTTAATATGCAATATATGTAAATATGCAATATATGTAAATATGCAATATATGTAAATATGCAATATATGTAAATATGAAATGTATGTAAATATGGAATATATGTAAATATGCAATCTATGTAAATAAGCAATATATGTAAATATGAAATGTATGTAAATATGCAATATATGTAAATATGCAATATATGTAAATATGCAATATATGTAAATATGCAATATATGTAAATATGCAATATATGTGAATATGCAAAATATGTAAATATGTAATATATGTAAATATGCAATATATGTGAATATGCAAAATATGTAAATATGTAATATATGTAACTATGCAATATATGTAAATATGCAATATATGTGAATATGCAAAATATGTAAATATGCAATATATGTAAATATGCAATATATGTAAATATGCAATATATGTAAATATTCAATATATGTAAATATGCAATATATGTAAATATGCAATATATGTAAATATGCAATCTATGTAAATATGCAATGTATGTAAATATGCAATATATGTAAACATGCAATATATGTTAATATGCAATATATGTAAATATGCAATTTATGTAAATATGCAATATATATAAACATGCAATATATGTTAATATGCAATATATGTAAATATGCAAAATATGTAAATATGCAATATATGTAAATATGCAATATATGTAAATAAGCAATATATGTAAATATGCAATATATATAAATTTGCAATATATGTAAATATGCAATATATGTAAATATGCAATATATGTAAATATGCAATATATGTAAATATGCAATATATGTAAATATGCAATATATGTAAATATGCAATATATGTAAGTATGCAATATATGTAAATATGCAATATATGTAAATATGCAATATATGCAAATATGCAATATATGTAAATATGCAATATATGTAAATATGCAATATATGTAAATATGCAATATATGTTAATATGCAATATATGTAAATTTGCAATATATGTAAATATGCAATATATGTAAATATGCAATATATGTAAATATGCAATATATGTAAATATGCAATATATGTAAATATGCAATATATGTAAATATGCAATATTTGTAAATATGCAATATATGTAAATTTGCAATATATGTAAATATGAATATATGTAAATATGCAATATATGTAAATATGCAATATATGTAAAGATGCAATATATGTAAATATGCAATATATGTAAATATGCAATATATGTAAATATGCAATATATGTTAATATGCAATATATGTAAAAACGCAATATATGTAAATATGCAATATATGTAAATATGCAATAGATGTAAATATGCAATAAATGTAAATATGCAATATATGTTAATATGCAATATATGTAAATATGCAATATATGTAAATATGCAATATATGTAAATATGCAATATATGTAAATACGCAATATATGTAAATACGCAATATATGTAAATATGCAATATATGTAAATATGCAATATATGTAAATATGCAATATATGTTAATATGCAATATATGTAAATTTGCAATATATGTAAATATGCAATATATGTAAATACGCAATATATGTAAATATGCAATATATGTAAATATGCAATATATTTAAATATGCAATATATGTAAACATGCAATATTTGTTAATATGCAATATATGTAAATATGCAAAACATGCAAATATGCAATATATGTAAATATGCAATATATGTAAATATGCAAGATATGTAAATATGCAATATATGTAAATTTGCAATATATGTAAATATGCAATATATGTAAATATGCAATATATGTAAATATGCAATATATGTAAATATGCAATATATGTAAATATGCAATATATGTAAATATGCAATATATGTAAATTTGCAATATATGTAAATATGCAATATATGTAAATATGCAATATATGTAAATATGCAATATATGTAAAGATGCAATATATGTAAATATGCAATATATGGAAATATGCAATATATGTAAATATGCAATATATGTAAATATGCAATATATGTAAATACGCAATATATGTAAATATGCAATATATGTAAATATGCAATATATGTAAATATGCAATATATGTTAATATGCAATATATGTAAATTTGCAATATATGTAAATATGCAATATATGTAAATACGCAATATATGTAAATATGCAATATATGTAAATATGCAATATATTTAAATATGCAATATATGTAAACATGCAATATTTGTTAATATGCAATATATGTAAATATGCAAAACATGTAAATATGCAATATATGTAAATATGCAATATATGTAAATATGCAAGATATGTAAATATGCAATATATGTAAATTTGCAATATATGTAAATATGCAATATATGTAAATATGCAATATATGTAAATATGCAATATATGTAAATATGCAATATATGTAAATATGCAATATATGCAAATATGCAATATATGTAAATATGCAATATATGTAAATATGCAATATATGTAAATATGCAATATATGTTAATATGCAATATATGTAAATTTGCAATATATGTAAATATGCAATATATGTAAATACGCAATATATGTAAATATGCAATATATGTAAATATGCAATATATGTAAACATGCAATAGATGTAAATAAGCAATATATGTTAATATGCAATATATGTTAATATGAAATATATATAAATATGCAATCTATGTAAATATGCAATATATGTAAATATGCAATATCTGTAAGTATGCAATATATGTAAATATGCAAAATATGTAAATATGCAATATATGTAAATATGCAATATATGTAAATATGCAATATATGTAAATATGCAATAGATGTAAATATGCAATATATGTTAATATGCATTATATGTTAATATGAAATATATATAAATATGCAATATATGTAAATATGCAATATATGTAAATACGAAATATATGTAAATACGCAATATATGTAAATATGCAATATATGTAAATATGCAATATATGTAAATATGCAACATATGTAAATATGCAATATATGTAAGTATGCAATATATGTAAATATGCAATATATGTAAATATGCAAAAGATGTAAATATGCAATATATGTAAATATGCAATATATGTAAATATGCAATATATGTAAATATGCAATATATGTAAATACGCAATATATGTAAATATGCAATATATGTTAATATGCAATATATGTAAAAACGCAATATATGTAAATATGCAATATATGTAAATATGCAATAGATGTAAATATGCAATAAATGTAAATATGCAATATATGTTAATATGCAATATATGTAAATATGCAATATATGTAAATATGCAATATATGTAAATATGAAATGTATGTAAATATGGAATATATGTAAATATGCAATCTATGTAAATAAGCAATATATGTAAATATGAAATGTATGTAAATATGCAATATATGTAAATATGCAATATATGTAAATATGCAATATATGTAAATATGCAATATATGTAAATATGCAATATATGTGAATATGCAAAATATGTAAATATGTAATATATGTAAATATGCAATATATGTGAATATGCAAAATATGTAAATATGTAATATATGTAACTATGCAATATATGTAAATATGCAATATATGTGAATATGCAAAATATGTAAATATGCAATATATGTAAATATGCAATATATGTAAATATGCAATATATGTAAATATTCAATAGATGTAAATATGCAATATATGTAAATATGCAATATATGTAAATATGCAATCTATGTAAATATGCAATGTATGTAAATATGCAATATATGTAAACATGCAATATATGTTAATATGCAATATATGTAAATATGCAATTTATGTAAATATGCAATATATATAAACATGCAATATATGTTAATATGCAATATATGTAAATATGCAAAATATGTAAATATGCAATATATGTAAATATGCAATATATGTAAATAAGCAATATATGTAAATATGCAATATATATAAATTTGCAATATATGTAAATATGCAATATATGTAAATATGCAATATATGTAAATATGCAATATATGTAAATATGCAATATATGTAAATATGCAATAAATGTAAATATGCAATATATGTAAGTATGCAATATATGTAAATATGCAATATATGTAAATATGCAATATATGCAAATATGCAATATATGTAAATATGCAATATATGTAAATATGCAATATATGTAAATATGCAATATATGTTAATATGCAATATATGTAAATTTGCAATATATGTAAATATGCAATATATGTAAATACGCAATATATGTAAATATGCAATATATGTAAATATGCAATATATGTAAATATGCAATAGATGTAAATATGCAATATATGTTAATATGCAATATATGTTAATATGAAATATATATAAATATGCAATATATGTAAATATGCAATATATGTAAATATGCAATATCTGTAAGTATGCAATATATGTAAATATGCAAAATATGTAAATATGCAATATATGTAAATATGCAATATATGTAAATATGCAATATATGTAAATATGCAATAGATGTAAATATGCAATATATGTTAATATGCAATATATGTTAATATGAAATATATATAAATATGCAATATATGTAAATATGCAATATATGTAAATACGAAATATATGTAAATACGCAATATATGTAAATATGCAATATATGTAAATATGCAATATATGTAAATATGCAACATATGTAAATATGCAATATATGTAAGTATGCAATATATGTAAATATGAAATATATGTAAATATGCAAAAGATGTAAATATGCAATATATGTAAATATGCAATATATGTAAATATGCAATATATGTAAATATGCAATATATGTAAATAAGCAATATATGTAAATATGCAATATATGTTTATATGCAATTTATGTAAAAACGCAATATATGTAAATATGCAATATATGTAAATATGCAATATATGTAAATATGCAATATATGTAAATATGCAATATATGTAAATATGCAATATATGTAAATACGCAATATATGTAAATATGCAATATATGTTAATATGCAATATATGTAAATATGCAATATCTGTAAGTATGCAATATATGTAAATATGCAAAATATGTAAATATGCAATATATGTAAATATGCAATATATGTAAATATGCAATATATGTAAATATGCAATAGATGTAAATATGCAATATATGTTAATATGCAATATATGTAAATATGCAATATATGCAAATATGCAATATATGTAAATATGCAATATATGTAAATATGCAATATATGTAAATATGCAATATATGTTAATATGCAATATATGTAAATTTGCAATATATGTAAATATGCAATATATGTAAATACGCAATATATGTAAATATGCAATATATGTAAATATGCAATATATGTAAATATGCAATAGATGTAAATATGCAATATATGTTAATATGCAATATATGTTAATATGAAATATATATAAATATGCAATATATGTAAATATGCAATATATGTAAATATGCAATATCTGTAAGTATGCAATATATGTAAATATGCAAAATATGTAAATATGCAATATATGTAAATATGCAATATATGTAAATATGCAATATATGTAAATATGCAATAGATGTAAATATGCAATATATGTTAATATGCAATATATGTTAATATGAAATATATATAAATATGCAATATATGTAAATATGCAATATATGTAAATACGAAATATATGTAAATACGCAATATATGTAAATATGCAATATATGTAAATATGCAATATATGTAAATATGCAACATATGTAAATATGCAATATATGTAAGTATGCAATATATGTAAATATGCAATATATGTAAATATGCAAAAGATGTAAATATGCAATATATGTAAATATGCAATATATGTAAATATGCAATATATGTAAATATGCAATATATGTAAATAAGCAATATATGTAAATATGCAATATATGTTTATATGCAATTTATGTAAAAACGCAATATATGTAAATATGCAATATATGTAAATATGCAATATATGTAAATATGCAATATATGTAAATATGCAATATATGTAAATATGCAATATATGTAAATACGCAATATATGTAAATATGCAATATATGTTAATATGCAATATATGTAAAAACGCAATATATGTAAATATGCAATATATGTAAATATGCAATAGATGTAAATATGCAATAAATGTAAATATGCAATATATGTTAATATGCAATATATGTAAATATGCAATATATGTAAATATGCAATATATGTAAATATGAAATGTATGTAAATATGGAATATATGTAAATATGCAATCTATGTAAATAAGCAATATATGTAAATATGAAATGTATGTAAATATGCAATATATGTAAATATGCAATATATGTAAATATGCAATATATGTACATATGCAATATATGTAAATATGCAATATATGTGAATATGCAAAATATGTAAATATGTAATATATGTAAATATGCAATATATGTGAATATGCAAAATATGTAAATATGTAATATATGTAACTATGCAATATATGTAAATATGCAATATATGTGAATATGCAAAATATGTAAATATGCAATATATGTAAATATGCAATATATGTAAATATGCAATATATGTAAATATTCAATATATGTAAATATGCAATATATGTAAATATGCAATATATGTAAATATGCAATCTATGTAAATATGCAATATATGTAAATATGCAATATATGTAAACATGCAATATATGTTAATATGCAATATATGTAAATATGCAATTTATGTAAATATGCAATATATGTAAACATGCAATATATGTTAATATGCAATATATGTAAATATGCAAAATATGTAAATATGCAATATATGTAAATATGCAATATATGTAAATAAGCAATATATGTAAATATGCAATATATATAAATATGCAATATATGCAAATATGCAATATATGTAAATATGCAATATATGTCAATATGCAATATATGTAAATATGCAATATATGTAAGTATGCAATATATGTAAATATGCAATATATGTAAATATGCAATATATGTAAATATGCAATATATGTAAATATGCAATATATGTAAATATGCAATATATGTAAATATGCAATATATGTTAATATGCAATATATGTAAATTTGCAATATATGTAAATATGCAATATATGTAAATACGCAATATGTGTAAATATGCAATATATGTAAATATGCAATATATGTAAATATGCAATAGATGTAAATATGCAATATATGTTAATATGCAATATATGTTAATATGAAATATATATAAATATGCAATATATGTAAATATGCAATATATGTAAATACGAAATATATGTAAATACGCAATATATGTAAATATGCAATATATGTAAATATGAAATGTATGTAAATATGCAATATATGTAAATATGCAATATATGTAAATATGCAATATATGTAAATATGCAATATATGTAAATATGCAATATATGTGAATATGCAAAATATGTAAATATGTAATATATGTAAATATGCAATATATGTGAATATGCAAAATATGTAAATATGTAATATATGTAACTATGCAATATATGTAAATATGCAATATATGTGAATATGCAATATATGTAAATATGAAATGTATGTAAATATGCAATATATGTAAATATGCAATATATGTAAATATGCAATATATGTAAATATGCAATATATGTAAATATGAAATGTATGTAAATATGCAATATATGTAAATATGCAATATATGTAAATATGCAATATATGTAAATATGCAATATATGTAAATAAGCAATATATGTAAATATGCAATATATATAAATATGCAATATATGCAAATATGCAATATATGTAAATATGCAATATATGTAAATATGCAATATATGTAAATATGCAATATATGTAAGTATGCAATATATGTAAATATGCAATATATGTAAATATGCAATATATGCAAATATGCAATATATGAAAATATGCAATATATGTAAATATGCAATATATGTAAATATGCAATATATGTTAATATGCAATATATGTAAATTTGCAATATATGTAAATATGCAATATATGTAAATACGCAATATATGTAAATATGCAATATATGTAAATATGCAATATATGTAAATATGCAATAGATGTAAATATGCAATATATGTTAATATGCAATATATGTTAATATGAAATATATATAAATATGCAATATATGTAAATATGCAATATATGTAAATACGAAATATATGTAAATACGCAATATATGTAAATATGCAATATATGTAAATAAGAAATGTATGTAAATATGCAATATATGTAAATATGCAATATATGTAAATATGCAATATATGTAAATATGCAATATATGTAAATATGCAATATATGTGAATATGCAAAATATGTAAATATGTAATATATGTAAATATGCAATATATGTGAATATGCAAAATATGTAAATATGTAATATATGTAACTATGCAATATATGTAAATATGCAATATATGTGAATATGCAAAATATGTAAATATGCAATATATGTAAATATGCAATATATGTAAATATGCAATATATGTAAATATTGAATATATGTAAATATGCAATATATGTAAATATGCAATATATGTAAATATGCAATCTATGTAAGTATGCAATATATGTAAATATGCAATATATGTAAACATGCAATATATGTTAATATGCAATATATGTAAATATGCAATTTATGTAAATATGCAATATATGTAAACATGCAATATATGTTAATATGCAATATATGTAAATATGCAAAATATGTAAATATGCAATATATGTAAATATGCAATATATGTAAATAAGCAATATATGTAAATATGCAATATATATAAATTTGCAATATATGTAAATATGCAATATATGTAAATATGCAATATATGTAAATATGCAATATATGTAAATATGCAATATATGTAAATATGCAATATATGTAAATATGCAATATATGTAAGTATGCAATATATGTAAATATGCAATATATGTAAATATGCAATATATGCAAATATGCAATATATGTAAATATGCAATATATGTAAATATGCAATATATGTAAATATGCAATATATGTGAATATGCAAAATATGTAAATATGTAATATATGTAAATATGCAATATATGTGAATATGCAAAATATGTAAATATGTAATATATGTAACTATGCAATATATGTAAATATGCAATATATGTGAATATGCAAAATATGTAAATATGCAATATATGTAAATATGCAATATATGTAAATATGCAATATATGTAAATATTCAATATATGTAAATATGCAATATATGTAAATATGCAATATATGTAAATATGCAATCTATGTAAATATGCAATATATGTAAATATGCAATATATGTAAACATGCAATATATGTTAATATGCAATATATGTAAATATGCAATTTATGTAAATATGCAATATATGTAAACATGCAATATATGTTAATATGCAATATATGTAAATATGCAAAATATGTAAATATGCAATATATGTAAATATGCAATATATGTAAATAAGCAATATATGTAAATATGCAATATATATAAATTTGCAATATATGTAAATATGCAATCTATGTAAATATGCAATATATGTAAATATGCAATATATGTAAATATGCAATATATGTAAATATGCAATATATGTAAATATGCAATATATGTAAGTATGCAATATATGTAAATATGCAATATATGTAAATATGCAATATATGCAAATATGCAATATATGTAAATATGCAATATATGTAAATATGCAATATATGTAAATATGCAATATATGTTAATATGCAATATATGTAAATTTGCAATATATGTAAATATGCAATATATGTAAATACGCAATATATGTAAATATGCAATATATGTAAATATGCAATATATGTAAATATGCAATATATGTGAATATGCAAAATATGTAAATATGTAATATATGTAAATATGCAATATATGTGAATATGCAAAATATGTAAATATGTAATATATGTAACTATGCAATATATGTAAATATGCAATATATGTGAATATGCAAAATATGTAAATATGCAATATATGTAAATATGCAATATATGTAAATATGCAATATATGTATATATTCAATATATGTAAATATGCAATATATGTAAATATGCAATATATGTAAATATGCAATCTATGTAAATATGCAATATATGTAAATATGCAATATATGTAAACATGCAATATATGTTAATATGCAATATATGTAAATATGCAATTTATGTAAATATGCAATATATGTAAACATGCAATATATGTTAATATGCAATATATGTGAATATGCAAAATATGTAAATATGTAATATATGTAAATATGCAATATATGTGAATATGCAAAATATGTAAATATGTAATATATGTAACTATGCAATATATGTAAATATGCAATATATGTGAATATGCAAAATATGTAAATATGCAATATATGTAAATATGCAATATATGTAAATATGCAATATATGTAAATATTCAATATATGTAAATATGCAATATATGTAAATATGCAATATATGTAAATATGCAATCTATGTAAATATGCAATATATGTAAATATGCAATATATGTAAACATGCAATATATGTTAATATGCAATATATGTAAATATGCAATTTATGTAAATATGCAATATATGTAAACATGCAATATATGTTAATATGCAATATATGTAAATATGCAAAATATGTAAATATGCAATATATGTAAATATGCAATATATGTAAATAAGCAATATATGTAAATATGCAATATATATAAAATTGCAATATATGTAAATATGCAATATATGTAAATATGCAATATATGTAAATATGCAATATATGTAAATATGCAATATATGTAAATATGCAATATATGTAAATATGCAATATATGTAAGTATGCAATATATGTAAATATGCAATATATGTAAATATGCAATATATGCAAATATGCAATATATGTAAATATGCAATATATGTAAATATGCAATATATGTAAATATGCAATATATGTTAATATGCAATATATGTAAATTTGCAATATATGTAAATATGCAATATATGTAAATACGCAATATATGTAAATATGCAATATATGTAAATATGCAATATATGTAAATATGCAATAGATGTAAATATGCAATATATGTTAATATGCAATATATGTTAATATGAAATATATATAAATATGCAATATATGTGAATATGCAATATATGTAAATACGAAATATATGTAAATACGCAATATATGTAAATATGCAATATATGTAAATATGCAATGTAGGTAAATATGCAACATATGTAAATATGCAATATATGTAAGTATGCAATATATGTAAATATGCAATATATGTAAATATGCAAAAGATGTAAATATGCAATATATGTAAATATGCAATATATGTAAATATGCAATATATGTAAATATGCAATATATGTAAATACGCAATATATGTAAATATGCAATATATGTTTATATGCAATTTATGTAAAAACGCAATATATGTAAATATGCAATATATGTAAATATGCAATATATGTAAATATGCAATAAATGTAAATATGCAATATATGTAAATATGCAATATATGTAAATATGCAATATATGTAATTATGCAATATATGTAAATATGAAATGTATGTAAATATGGAATATATGTAAATATGCAATATATGTAAATATGCAATATATGTAAATATGAAATGTATGTAAATATGCAATATATGTAACTATGCAATTGATGTAAATATGCAATATATGTAAATATGCAATATATGTAAATATGCAATATATGTGAATATGCAAAATATGTAAATATGTAATATATGTAAATATGCAATATATGTGAATATGCAAAAGATGTAAATATGTAATATATGTAAATATGCAATATATGTAAATATGCAATATATGTGAATATGCAAAATATGTAAATATGCAATATATGTAAATACGCAATATATGTAAATATGCAATATATGTAAATATGAAATGTATGTAAATATGCAATATATGTAAATATGCAATATATGTGAATATGCAAAAAATGTAAATATGCAATATATGTAAATATGCAATATATGTAAATATGCAATATATGTAAATATGCAATATATGTAAATACGCAATATATGTAAATATGCAATATATGTAAATACGCAATATATTTAAATATGCAATATATGTAAATATGCGATATATGTAAATATGCAATATATGTAAATATGCAATATATGTAAGTATTCAATATATGTAAATATGCAATATATGTAAATATGCAATATATGTAAATATGCAATCTATGTAAATATGCAATATATGTAAATATGCAATATATGTAAACATGCAATATATGTTAATATGCAATATATGTAAATATGCAATATATGTAAATATGCAATATATGTAAATATGCAATATATGTAAATATGCAATATATGAAAATATGCAATATATGTAAATTTGCAATATATGTAAATATGCAATATATGTAAATATGCAATATATGTAAATATGCAATATATGTAAATACGCAATATATGTAAATATGCAATATATGTTAATATGCAATATATGTAAATATGCAATATATGTAAATATGCAATATATGTAAATATGCAATATATGTAAATACGCAATATATGTAAATATGCAATATATGTAAATATGAAATGTATGTAAATATGCAATATATGTAAATATGCAATATATGTAAATATGCAATATATGTAAATATGCAATATATGTAAATATGCAATATATGTAAATATGCAATATATGTGAATATGCAAAATATGTAAATATGTAATATATGTAAATATGCAATATATGTAAATATGCAATATATGTGAATATGCAAAAAATGTAAATATGCAATATATGTAAATATGCAATATATGTAAATATGCAATATATGTAAGTATGCAATATAGGTAAATATGCAATATATGTGAATATGCAATATATGTAAATATGCAAAATATGTAAATATGAACTGTATGTAAATATGAAATATATGTAAATATGCAATATATGTAAATATGCAATATATGTAAATATGAAATGTATGTAAATATGCAATATATGTAAATATGCAATATATGTAAATATGCAATATATGAAAATATGCAATATATGTAAATTTGCAATATATGTAAATATGCAATATATGTAAATATGCAATATATGTAAATACGCAATATATGTAAATATGCAATATATGTAAATACGCAATATATTTAAATATGCAATATATGTAAATATGCGATATATGTAAATATGCAATATATGTAAATATGCAATATATGTAAGTATTCAATATATGTAAATATGCAATATATGTAAATATGCAATATATGTAAATATGCAATCTATGTAAATATGCAATATATGTAAATATGAAATGTATGTAAATATGCAATATATGTAAATATGCAATATATGTAAATATGAAATGTATGTAAATATGCAATATATGTAAATATGCAATATATGTAAATATGCAATATATGTTAATATGCAATATATGTAAATATGCAATATATGTAAATATGAACTGTATGTAAATATGAAATGTATGTAAATATGCAATATATGTAAATATGCAATATATGTTAATATGAAATATATATAAATATGCAATATATGTAAATATGCAATATATGTAAATACGAAATATATGTAAATACGCAATATATGTAAATATGCAATATATGTAAATATGCAATATATGTAAATATGCAATATATGTAAATATGCAATATATGTAAATATGCAATATATGTAAATATGCAATATATGTAAATATGCAATATATGTAAATATGCAATATATGTAAATACGCAATATATGTAAATATGCAATATATGTTAATATGCAATATATGTAAATATGCAATATATGTAAATATGCAATATATGTAAATATGCAATATATGTAAATACGCAATATATGTAAATATGCAATATATGTAAATACGCAATATATGTAAATATGCAATATATGTAAATATGCTATATATGTAAATATGCAATATATGTAAATATGCAATAAATGTAAATATGCAATATATGTTAATATGCAATATATGTAAATATGCAATATATGTAAATATGCAATATATGTAAATATGCAATATATGTAAATATGCAATATATGTAAATATGCAATATATGTGAATATGCAATATATGTAAATATGCAATATATGTAAATATGCAATATATGTAAATATGCAATATATGTAAATATGCAATATATGTAAATATGCAATATATGTAAATATGCAATATATGTAAATATGCAATATATGTAAATATGCAATTAATGTAAATACGCAATATATGTAAATATGCAATATATGTTAATATGCAATATATGTAAATATGCAATATATGTAAATATGCAATATATGTAAATATGCAATTGATGTAAATACGCAATATATGTAAATATGCAATATATGTAAATACGCAATATATGTAAACATGCAATATATGTAAATATGCTATATATGTAAATATGCAATATATGTAATTATGCAATAAATGTAAATATGCAATATATGTTAATATGCAATCTATGTAAATATGCAATATATGTAAATATGCAATATATGTAAATATGAACTGTATGTAAATATGAAATATATGTAAATATGCAATATATGTAAATATGCAATATATGTAAATATGAAATGTATGTAAATATGCAATATATGTAAATATGCAATATATGTAAATATGCAATATATGTAAATATGCAATATATGTAAATATGCAATATATGTAAATATGCAATATATGTGAATATGCAATATATGTAAATATGCAAAATATGTAAATATGAACTGTATGTAAATATGAAATATATGTAAATATGCAATATATGTAAATATGCAATATATGTAAATATGAAATGTATGTAAATATGCAATAAATGTAAATATGCAATATATGTAAATATGCAATATATGTAAATATGCAATATATGTAAATATGCAATATATGTAAATATGCAATATATGTGAATATGCAAAATATGTAAATATGTAATATATGTAAATATGCAATATATGTAAATATGCAATATATGTGAATATGCAAAAAATGTAAATATGCAATATATGTAAATATGCAATATATGTAAATATGCAATATATGTAAATATGCAATATATGTAAATACGCAATATATGTAAATATGCAATATATGTAAATACGCAATATATTTAAATATGCAATATATGTAAATATGCGATATATGTAAATATGCAATATATGTAAATATGCAATATATGTAAGTATTCAATATATGTAAATATGCAATATATGTAAATATGCATCCTATGTAAATATGCAATATATGTAAATATGCAATATATGTAAACATGCAATATATGTTAATATGCAATATATGTAAATATGCAATATATGTAAATATGCAATATATGTAAATATGCAATATATGTAAATATGCAATATATGAAAATATGCAATATATGTAAATTTGCAATATATGTAAATATGCAATATATGTAAATATGCAATATATGTAAATATGCAATATATGTAAATACGCAATATATGTAAATATGCAATATATGTTAATATGCAATATATGTAAATATGCAATATATGTAAATATGCAATATATGTAAATATGCAATATATGTAAATACGCAATATATGTAAATATGCAATATATGTAAATATGAAATGTATGTAAATATGCAATATATGTAAATATGCAATATATGTAAATATGCAATATATGTAAATATGCAATATATGTAAATATGCAATATATGTAAATATGCAATATATGTGAATATGCAAAATATGTAAATATGTAATATATGTAAATATGCAATATATGTAAATATGCAATATATGTGAATATGCAAAAAATGTAAATATGCAATATATGTAAATATGCAATATATGTAAATATGCAATATATGTAAATATGCAATATATGTAAATACGCAATATATGTAAATATGCAATATATGTAAATACGCAATATATTTAAATATGCAATATATGTAAATATGCGATATATGTAAATATGCAATATATGTAAATATGCAATATATGTAAGTATTCAATATATGTAAATATGCAATATATGTAAATATGCAATATATGTAAATATGCAATCTATGTAAATATGCAATATATGTAAATATGCAATATATGTAAACATGCAATATATGTTAATATGCAATATATGTAAATATGCAATATATGTAAATATGCAATATATGTAAATATGCAATATATGTAAATATGCAATATATGAAAATATGCAATATATGTAAATTTGCAATATATGTAAATATGCAATATATGTAAAAATGCAATATATGTAAATATGCAATATATGTAAATACGCAATATATGTAAATATGCAATATATGTTAATATGCAATATATGTAAATATGCAATATATGTAAATATGCAATATATGTAAATATGCAATATATGTAAATACGCAATATATGTAAATATGCAATATATGTAAATACGCAATATATGTAAATATGCAATATATGTAAATATGCAATATATGTAAATATGCAATAAATGTAAATATGCAATATATGTTAATATGCAATATATGTAAATATGCAATATATGTAAATATGCAATATATGTAAATATGCAATATATGTAAATATGCAATATATGTAAATATGCAATATATGTGAATATGCAATATATGTAAATATGCAATATATGTAAATATGCAATATATGTAAATATGCAATATATGTAAATATGCAATATATGTAAATATGCAATATATGTAAATATGCAATATATGTAAATATGCAATATATGTAAATATGCAATATATGTAAATACGCAATATATGTAAATATGCAATATATGTTAATATGCAATATATGTAAATATGCAATATATGTAAATATGCAATATATGTAAATATGCAATTGATGTAAATACGCAATATATGTAAATATGCAATATATGTAAATACGCAATATATGTAAATATGCAATATATGTAAATATGCTATATATGTAAATATGCAATATATGTAAATATGCAATAAATGTAAATATGCAATATATGTTAATATGCAATATATGTAAATATGCAATATATGTAAATATGCAATATATGTAAATATGAACTGTATGTAAATATGAAATATATGTAAATATGCAATATATGTAAATATGCAATATATGTAAATATGAAATGTATGTAAATATGAACTGTATGTAAATATGAAATATATGTAAATATGCAATATATGTAAATATGCAATATATGTAAATATGAAATGTATGTAAATATGCAATATATGTAAATATGCAATATATGTAAATATGCAATATATGTAAATATGCAATATATGTAAATATGCATTATATGTAAATATGCAATATATGTGAATATGCAATATATGTAAATATGCAATATATGTAAATATGCAATATATGTAAATATGCAATATATGTAAATATGCAATATATGTAAATATGCAATATATGTAAATATGCAATATATGTAAATATGCAATATATGTAAATATGCAATATATGTAAATATGCAATATATGTAAATACGCAATATATGTAAATATGCAATATATGTTAATATGCAATATATGTAAATATGCAATATATGTAAATATGAACTGTATGTAAATATGAAATGTATGTAAATATGCAATATATGTAAATATGCAATATATGTAAATATGAAATGTATGTAAATATGCAATATATGTAAATATGCAATATATGTAAATATGCAATATATGTAAATATGCAATATATGTAAATATGCAATATATGTAAATATGCAATATATGTGAATATGCAAAATATATAAATATGTAATATATGTAAATATGCAATATATGTAAATATGCAATATATGTGAATATGCAAAAAATGTAAATATGCAATATATGTAAATATGCAATATATGTAAATATGCAATATATGTAAATATGCAATATATGTAAATACGCAATATATGTAAATATGCAATATATGTAAATACGCAATATATTTAAATATGCAATATATGTAAATATGCGATATATGTAAATATGCAATATATGTAAATATGCAATATATGTAAGTATTCAATATATGTAAATATGCAATATATGTAAATATGCAATATATGTAAATATGCAATCTATGTAAATATGCAATATATGTAAATATGCAATATATGTAAACATGCAATATATGTTAATATGCAATATATGTAAATATGCAATATATGTAAATATGCAATATATGTAAATATGCAATATATGTAAATATGCAATATATGTAAATATGCAATATATGTAAATTTGCAATATATGTAAATATGCAATATATGTAAATATGCAATATATGTAAATATGCAATATATGTAAATACGCAATATATGTAAATATGCAATATATGTTAATATGCAATATATGTAAATATGCAATATATGTAAATATGCAATATATGTAAATATGCAATATATGTAAATACGCAATATATGTAAATATGCAATATATGTAAATACGCAATATATGTAAATATGCAATATATGTAAATATGCTATATCTGTAAATATGCAATATATGTAAATATGCAATAAATGTAAATATGCAATATATGTTAATATGCAATATATGTAAATATGCAATATATGTAAATATGCAATATATGTAAATATGCAATATATGTAAATATGCAATATATGTAAATATGCAATATATGTGAATATGCAATATATGTAAATATGCAATATATGTAAATATGCAATATATGTAAATATGCAATATATGTAAATATGCAATATATGTAAATATGCAATATATGTAAATATGCAATATATGTAACTATGCAATATATGTAAATATGCAATATATGTAAATACGCAATATATGTAAATATGCAATATATGTTAATATGCAATATATGTAAATATGCAATATATGTAAATATGCAATATATGTAAATATGCAATTGATGTAAATACGCAATATATGTAAATATGCAATATATGTAAATACGCAATATATGTAAATATGCAATATATGTAAATATGCTATATATGTAAATATGCAATATATGTAAATATGCAATAAATGTAAATATGCAATATATGTTAATATGCAATATATGTAAATATGCAATATATGTAAATATGCAATATATGTAAATATGAACTGTATGTAAATATGAAATATATGTAAATATGCAATATATGTAAATATGCAATATATGTAAATATGAAATGTATGTAAATATACAATATATGTAAATATGCAATATATGTAAATATGCAATATATGTAAATATGCAATATATGTAAATATGCAATATATGTAAATATGCAATATATGTGAATATGCAATATATGTAAATATGCAATATATGTAAATATGAACTGTATGTAAATATGAAATATATGTAAATATGCAATATATGTAAATATGCAATATATGTAAATATGAAATGTATGTAAATATGCAATATATGTAAATATGCAATATATGTAAAAATGCAATATATGTAAATATGCAATATATGTAAATATGCAATATATGTAAATATGCAATATATGTGAATATGCAAAATATGTGAATATGTAATATATGTAAATATGCAATATATGTAAATATGCAATATATGTGAATATGCAAAAAATGTAAATATGCAATATATGTAAATATGCAATATATGTAAATATGCAATATATGTAAATATGCAATATATGTAAATACGCAATATATGTAAATATGCAATATATGTAAATACGCAATATATTTAAATATGCAATATATGTAAATATGCGATATATGTAAATATGCAATATATGTAAATATGCAATATATGTAAGTATTCAATATATGTAAATATGCAATATATGTAAATATGCAATATATGTAAATATGCAATCTATGTAAATATGCAATATATGTAAATATGCAATATATGTAAACATGCAATATATGGTAATATGCAATATATGTAAATATGCAATATATGTAAATATGAACTGTATGTAAATATGAAATATATGTAAATATGCAATATATGTAAATATGCAATATATGTAAATATGAAATGTATGTAAATATACAATATATGTAAATATGCAATATATGTAAATATGCAATATATGTAAATATGAAATGTATGTAAATATACAATATATGTAAATATGCAATATATGTAAATATGCAATATATGTAAATATGCAATATATGTAAATATGCAATATATGTAAATATGCAATATATGTGAATATGCAATATATGTAAATATGCAATATATGTAAATATGAACTGTATGTAAATATGAAATATATGTAAATATGCAATATATGTAAATATGCAATATATGTAAATATGAAATGTATGTAAATATGCAATATATGTAAATATGCAATATATGTAAATATGCAATATATGTAAATATGCAATATATGTAAATATGCAATATATGTAAATATGCAATATATGTAAATATGCAATATATGTGAATATGCAAAATATGTGAATATGTAATATATGTAAATATGCAATATATGTAAATATGCAATATATGTGAATATGCAAAAAATGTAAATATGCAATATATGTAAATATGCAATATATGTAAATATGCAATATATGTAAATATGCAATATATGTAAATACGCAATATATTTAAATATGCAATATATGTAAATACGCAATATATTTAAATATGCAATATATGTAAATACGCAATATATGTAAATATGCAATATATGTAAATATGCAATATATGTAAATATGCAATATATGTAAATATGCAATATATGTAAATATGCAATATATGTAAATATGCAATATATGTAAATATGCAATATATGTAAATACGCAATATATGTAAATATGCAATATATGTTAATATGCAATATATGTAAATATGCAATATATGTAAATATGCAATATATGTAAATATGCAATATATGTAAATATGCAATATATGTAAATATGCAATTGATGTAAATACGCAATATATGTAAATATGCAATATATGTAAATATGCTATATATGTAAATATGCAATATATGTAAATATGCAATAAATGTAAATATGCAATATATGTTAATATGCAATATATGTAAATATGCAATATATGTAAATATGCAATATATGTAAATATGAACTGTATGTAAATATGAAATATATGTAAATATGCAATATATGTAAATATGCAATATATGTAAATATGAAATGTATGTAAATATACAATATATGTAAATATGCAATATATGTAAATATGCAATATATGTAAATATGCAATATATGTAAATATGCAATATATGTAAATATGCAATATATGTGAATATGCAATATATGTAAATATGCAATATATGTAAATATGAACTGTATGTAAATATGAAATATATGTAAATATGCAATATATGTAAATATGCAATATATGTAAATATGAAATGTATGTAAATATGCAATATATGTAAATATGCAATATATGTAAATATGCAATATATGTAAATATGCAATATATGTAAATATGCAATATATGTAAATATGCAATATATGTAAATATGCAATATATGTGAATATGCAAAATATGTGAATATGTAATATATGTAAATATGCAATATATGTAAATATGCAATATATGTGAATATGCAAAAAATGTAAATATGCAATATATGTAAATATGCAATATATGTAAATATGCAATATATGTAAATATGCAATATATGTAAATACGCAATATATGTAAATATGCAATATATGTAAATACGCAATATATTTAAATATGCAATATATGTAAATATGCGATATATGTAAATATGCAATATATGTAAATATGCAATATATGTAAGTATTCAATATATGTAAATATGCAATATATGTAAATATGCAATATATGTAAATATGCAATCTATGTAAATATGCAATATATGTAAACATGCAATATATGGTAATATGCAATATATGTAAATATGCAATATATGTAAATATGCAATATATGTAAATATGCAATATATGTAAATATGCAATATATGTAAATATGCAATATATGTAAATTTGCAATATATGTAAATATGCAATATATGTAAATATGCAATATATGTAAATATGCAATATATGTAAATATGCAATATATGTAAATATGCAATATATGTAAATATGCAATATATGTAAATATGCAATATATGTAAATATGCAATATATGTAAATATGCAATATATGTAAAGATGCAATATATGTAAATATGCAATATATGTAAATATGCAATATATGTAAATATGCAATATATGTAAATATGAAATGTATGTAAATATGCAATATATGTAAA
Source organism: Piscicola geometra (assembly GCA_943735955.1). Classification (NCBI taxonomy): domain Eukaryota; kingdom Metazoa; phylum Annelida; class Clitellata; order Hirudinida; family Piscicolidae; genus Piscicola; species Piscicola geometra. The sequence goes on along the minus strand of CALSEQ010000006.1, from coordinate 103,914 downwards.
TATGCAATATATGTAAATATGCAATATATGTAAATATGCAATATATGTAAATATGCAATATATGTAAATATGCAATATATGTAAATATGCAATATATGTAAATATGCAATATATGTGAATATGCAAAATATGTAAATATGTAATATATGTAAATATGCAATATATGTGAATATGCAATATATGTGAATATGCAAAAAATGTAAATATGCAATATATGTAAATATGCAATATATGTAAATATGCAATATATGTAAATATGCAATATATGTAAATACGCAATATATGTAAATATGCAATATATGTAAATACGCAATATATTTAAATATGCAATATATGTAAATATGCGATATATGTAAATATGCAATATATGTAAATATGCAATATATGTAAGTATTCAATATATGTAAATATGCAATATATGTAAATATGCAATATATGTAAATATGCAATCTATGTAAATATGCAATATATGTAAATATGCAATATATGTAAACATGCAATATATGGTAATATGCAATATATGTAAATATGCAATATATGTAAATATGCAATATATGTAAATATGCAATATATGTAAATATGCAATATATGTAAATATGCAATATATGTAAATATGCAATATATGTAAATATGCAATATATGTAAATATGCAATATATGTAAATATGCAATATATGTAAAGATGCAATATATGTAAATATGCAATATATGTAAATATGCAATATATGTAAATATGCAATATATGTAAATATGAAATGTATGTAAATATGCAATATATGTAAATATGCAATATATGTAAATATGCAATATATGTAAATATGCAATATATGTAAATATGCAATATATGTAAATATGCAATATATGTAAATATGCAATATATGTAAATATGCAATATATGTGAATATGCAAAATATGTAAATATGTAATATATGTAAATATGCAATATATGTGAATATGCAATATATGTGAATATGCAAAAAATGTAAATATGCAATATATGTAAATATGCAATATATGTAAATATGCAATATATGTAAATATGCAATATATGTAAATACGCAATATATGTAAATATGCAATATATGTAAATACGCAATATATTTAAATATGCAATATATGTAAATATGCGATATATGTAAATATGCAATATATGTAAATATGCAATATATGTAAGTATTCAATATATGTAAATATGCAATATATGTAAATATGCAATATATGTAAATATGCAATCTATGTAAATATGCAATATATGTAAATATGCAATATATGTAAACATGCAATATATGGTAATATGCAATATATGTAAATATGCAATATATGTAAATATGCAATATATGTAAATATGCAATATATGTAAATATGCAATATATGTAAATATGCAATATATGTAAATTTGCAATATATGTAAATATGCAATATATGTAAATATGCAATATATGTAAACATGCAATATATGGTAATATGCAATATATGTAAATATGCAATATATGTAAATATGAACTGTATGTAAATATGAAATATATGTAAATATGCAATATATGTAAATATGCAATATATGTAAATATGAAATGTATGTAAATATACAATATATGTAAATATGCAATATATGTAAATATGCAATATATGTAAATATGAACTGTATGTAAATATGAAATATATGTAAATATGCAATATATGTAAATATGCAATATATGTAAATATGAAATGTATGTAAATATGCAATATATGTAAATATGCAATATATGTAAATATGCAATATATGTAAATATGCAATATATGTAAATATGCAATATATGTAAATATGCAATATATGTAAATATGCAATATATGTGAATATGCAAAATATGTGAATATGTAATATATGTAAATATGCAATATATGTAAATATGCAATATATGTGAATATGCAAAAAATGTAAATATGCAATATATGTAAATATGCAATATATGTAAATATGCAATATATGTAAATATGCAATATATGTAAATACGCAATATATGTAAATATGCAATATATGTAAATACGCAATATATTTAAATATGCAATATATGTAAATATGCGATATATGTAAATATGCAATATATGTAAATATGCAATATATGTAAATATGCAATATATGTAAATATGCAATATATGTAAATATGCAATATATGTAAATATGCAATATATGTAAATATGCAATATATGTAAATACGCAATATATGTAAATATGCAATATATGTTAATATGCAATATATGTAAATATGCAATATATGTAAATATGCAATATATGTAAATATGCAATTGATGTAAATACGCAATATATGTAAATATGCAATATATGTAAATACGCAATATATGTAAATATGCAATATATGTAAATATGCTATATATGTAAATATGCAATATATGTAAATATGCAATAAATGTAAATATGCAATATATGTTAATATGCAATATATGTAAATATGCAATATATGTAAATATGCAATATATGTAAATATGAACTGTATGTAAATATGAAATATATGTAAATATGCAATATATGTAAATATGCAATATATGTAAATATGCGATATATGTAAATATGCAATATATGTAAATATGCAATATATGTAAATATGCAATATATGTAAATATGCAATATATGTAAATATGCAATATATGTAAATATGCAATATATGTAAATATGCAATATATGTAAATACGCAATATATGTAAATATGCAATATATGTTAATATGCAATATATGTAAATATGCAATATATGTAAATATGCAATATATGTAAATATGCAATTGATGTAAATACGCAATAGATGTAAATATGCAATATATGTAAATACGCAATATATTTAAATATGCAATATATGTAAATATGCGATATATGTAAATATGCAATATATGTAAATATGCAATATATGTAAATATGCAATATATGTAAATATGCAATATATGTAAATATGCAATATATGTAAATATGCAATATATGTAAATATGCAATATATGTAAATACGCAATATATGTAAATATGCAATATATGTTAATATGCAATATATGTAAATATGCAATATATGTAAATATGCAATATATGTAAATATGCAATTGATGTAAATACGCAATATATGTAAATATGCAATATATGTAAATACGCAATATATGTAAATATGCAATATATGTAAATATGCTATATATGTAAATATGCAATATATGTAAATATGCAATAAATGTAAATATGCAATATATGTTAATATGCAATATATGTAAATATGCAATATATGTAAATATGCAATATATGTAAATATGAACTGTATGTAAATATGAAATATATGTAAATATGCAATATATGTAAATATGCAATATATGTAAATATGAAATGTATGTAAATATACAATATATGTAAATATGCAATATATGTAAATATGCAATATATGTAAATATGCAATATATGTAAATATGCAATATATGTAAATATGCAATATATGTGAATATGCAATATATGTAAATATGCAATATATGTAAATATGAACTGTATGTAAATATGCAATATATGTAAATATGCAATATATGTAAATATGCAATATATGTAAATACGCAATATATGTAAATATGCAATATATGTAAATACGCAATATATTTAAATATGCAATATATGTAAATATGCGATATATGTAAATATGCAATATATGTAAATATGCAATATATGTAAGTATTCAATATATGTAAATATGCAATATATGTAAATATGCAATATATGTAAATATGCAATCTATGTAAATATGCAATATATGTAAACATGCAATATATGGTAATATGCAATATATGTAAATATGCAATATATGTAAATATGCAATATATGTAAATATGCAATATATGTAAATATGCAATATATGTAAATATGCAATATATGTAAATTTGCAATATATGTAAATATGCAATATATGTAAATATGCAATATATGTAAATATGCAATATATGTAAATATGCAATATATGTAAATATGCAATATATGTAAAAATGCAATATATGTAAATATGCAATATATGTAAATATGCAATATATGTAAATATGCAATATATGTAAAGATGCAATATATGTAAATATGCAATATATGTAAATATGCAATATATGTAAATATGCAATATATGTAAATATGAAATGTATGTAAATATGCAATATATGTAAATATGCAATATATGTAAATATGCAATATATGTAAATATGCAATATATGTAAATATGCAATATATGTAAATATGCAATATATGTAAATATGCAATATATGTAAATATGCAATATATGTGAATATGCAAAATATGTAAATATGTAATATATGTAAATATGCAATATATGTGAATATGCAATATATGTGAATATGCAAAAAATGTAAATATGCAATATATGTAAATATGCAATATATGTAAATATGCAATATATGTAAATATGCAATATATGTAAATACGCAATATATGTAAATATGCAATATATGTAAATACGCAATATATTTAAATATGCAATATATGTAAATATGCGATATATGTAAATATGCAATATATGTAAATATGCAATATATGTAAGTATTCAATATATGTAAATATGCAATATATGTAAATATGCAATATATGTAAATATGCAATCTATGTAAATATGCAATATATGTAAATATGCAATATATGTAAACATGCAATATATGGTAATATGCAATATATGTAAATATGCAATATATGTAAATACGCAATATATGTAAATATGCAATATATGTTAATATGCAATATATGTAAATATGCAATATATGTAAATATGCAATATATGTAAATATGCAATTGATGTAAATACGCAATATATGTAAATATGCAATATATGTAAATACGCAATATATGTAAATATGCAATATATGTAAATATGCTATATATGTAAATATGCAATATATGTAAATATGCAATAAATGTAAATATGCAATATATGTTAATATGCAATATATGTAAATATGCAATATATGTAAATATGCAATATATGTAAATATGAACTGTATGTAAATATGAAATATATGTAAATATGCAATATATGTAAATATGCAATATATGTAAATACGCAATATATGTAAATATGCAATATATGTAAATACGCAATATATTTAAATATGCAATATATGTAAATATGCGATATATGTAAATATGCAATATATGTAAATATGCAATATATGTAAGTATTCAATATATGTAAATATGCAATATATGTAAATATGCAATATATGTAAATATGCAATCTATGTAAATATGCAATATATGTAAACATGCAATATATGGTAATATGCAATATATGTAAATATGCAATATATGTAAATATGCAATATATGTAAATATGCAATATATGTAAATATGCAATATATGTAAATATGCAATATATGTAAATTTGCAATATATGTAAATATGCAATATATGTAAATATGCAATATATGTAAATATGCAATATATGTAAATATGCAATATATGTAAATATGCAATATATGTAAATATGCAATATATGTAAATATGCAATATATGTAAATATGCAATATATGTAAATATGCAATATATGTAAAGATGCAATATATGTAAATATGCAATATATGTAAATATGCAATATATGTAAATATGCAATATATGTAAATATGAAATGTATGTAAATATGCAATATATGTAAATATGCAATATATGTAAATATGCAATATATGTAAATATGCAATATATGTAAATATGCAATATATGTAAATATGCAATATATGTAAATATGCAATATATGTAAATATGCAATATATGTGAATATGCAAAATATGTAAATATGTAATATATGTAAATATGCAATATATGTGAATATGCAATATATGTGAATATGCAAAAAATGTAAATATGCAATATATGTAAATATGCAATATATGTAAATATGCAATATATGTAAATATGCAATATATGTAAATACGCAATATATGTAAATATGCAATATATGTAAATACGCAATATATTTAAATATGCAATATATGTAAATATGCGATATATGTAAATATGCAATATATGTAAATATGCAATATATGTAAGTATTCAATATATGTAAATATGCAATATATGTAAATATGCAATATATGTAAATATGCAATCTATGTAAATATGCAATATATGTAAATATGCAATATATGTAAACATGCAATATATGGTAATATGCAATATATGTAAATATGCAATATATGTAAATATGCAATATATGTAAATATGCAATATATGTAAATATGCAATATATGTAAATATGCAATATATGTAAATTTGCAATATATGTAAATATGCAATATATGTAAATATGCAATATATGTAAACATGCAATATATGGTAATATGCAATATATGTAAATATGCAATATATGTAAATATGAACTGTATGTAAATATGAAATATATGTAAATATGCAATATATGTAAATATGCAATATATGTAAATATGAAATGTATGTAAATATACAATATATGTAAATATGCAATATATGTAAATATGCAATATATGTAAATATGAACTGTATGTAAATATGAAATATATGTAAATATGCAATATATGTAAATATGCAATATATGTAAATATGAAATGTATGTAAATATGCAATATATGTAAATATGCAATATATGTAAATATGCAATATATGTAAATATGCAATATATGTAAATATGCAATATATGTAAATATGCAATATATGTAAATATGCAATATATGTGAATATGCAAAATATGTGAATATGTAATATATGTAAATATGCAATATATGTAAATATGCAATATATGTGAATATGCAAAAAATGTAAATATGCAATATATGTAAATATGCAATATATGTAAATATGCAATATATGTAAATATGCAATATATGTAAATACGCAATATATGTAAATATGCAATATATGTAAATACGCAATATATTTAAATATGCAATATATGTAAATATGCGATATATGTAAATATGCAATATATGTAAATATGCAATATATGTAAATATGCAATATATGTAAATATGCAATATATGTAAATATGCAATATATGTAAATATGCAATATATGTAAATATGCAATATATGTAAATACGCAATATATGTAAATATGCAATATATGTTAATATGCAATATATGTAAATATGCAATATATGTAAATATGCAATATATGTAAATATGCAATTGATGTAAATACGCAATATATGTAAATATGCAATATATGTAAATACGCAATATATGTAAATATGCAATATATGTAAATATGCTATATATGTAAATATGCAATATATGTAAATATGCAATAAATGTAAATATGCAATATATGTTAATATGCAATATATGTAAATATGCAATATATGTAAATATGCAATATATGTAAATATGAACTGTATGTAAATATGAAATATATGTAAATATGCAATATATGTAAATATGCAATATATGTAAATATGAAATGTATGTAAATATACAATATATGTAAATATGCAATATATGTAAATATGCAATATATGTAAATATGCAATATATGTAAATATGCAATATATGTAAATATGCAATATATGTGAATATGCAATATATGTAAATATGCAATATATGTAAATATGAACTGTATGTAAATATGAAATATATGTAAATATGCAATATATGTAAATATGCAATATATGTAAATATGAAATGTATGTAAATATGCAATATATGTAAATATGCAATATATGTAAATATGCAATATATGTAAATATGCAATATATGTAAATATGCAATATATGTAAATATGCAATATATGTAAATATGCAATATATGTGAATATGCAAAATATGTGAATATGTAATATATGTAAATATGCAATATATGTAAATATGCAATATATGTGAATATGCAAAAAATGTAAATATGCAATATATGTAAATATGCAATATATGTAAATATGCAATATATGTAAATATGCAATATATGTAAATACGCAATATATGTAAATATGCAATATATGTAAATACGCAATATATTTAAATATGCAATATATGTAAATATGCGATATATGTAAATATGCAATATATGTAAATATGCAATATATGTAAGTATTCAATATATGTAAATATGCAATATATGTAAATATGCAATATATGTAAATATGCAATCTATGTAAATATGCAATATATGTAAACATGCAATATATGGTAATATGCAATATATGTAAATATGCAATATATGTAAATATGCAATATATGTAAATATGCAATATATGTAAATATGCAATATATGTAAATATGCAATATATGTAAATTTGCAATATATGTAAATATGCAATATATGTAAATATGCAATATATGTAAATATGCAATATATGTAAATATGCAATATATGTAAATATGCAATATATGTAAATATGCAATATATGTAAATATGCAATATATGTAAATATGCAATATATGTAAATATGCAATATATGTAAAGATGCAATATATGTAAATATGCAATATATGTAAATATGCAATATATGTAAATATGCAATATATGTAAATATGAAATGTATGTAAATATGCAATATATGTAAATATGCAATATATGTAAATATGCAATATATGTAAATATGCAATATATGTAAATATGCAATATATGTAAATATGCAATATATGTAAATATGCAATATATGTAAATATGCAATATATGTAAATATGCAATATATGTAAATATGCAATATATGTGAATATGCAAAATATGTAAATATGTAATATATGTAAATATGCAATATATGTGAATATGCAATATATGTGAATATGCAAAAAATGTAAATATGCAATATATGTAAATATGCAATATATGTAAATATGCAATATATGTAAATATGCAATATATGTAAATACGCAATATATGTAAATATGCAATATATGTAAATACGCAATATATTTAAATATGCAATATATGTAAATATGCGATATATGTAAATATGCAATATATGTAAATATGCAATATATGTAAGTATTCAATATATGTAAATATGCAATATATGTAAATATGCAATATATGTAAATATGCAATCTATGTAAATATGCAATATATGTAAATATGCAATATATGTAAACATGCAATATATGGTAATATGCAATATATGTAAATATGCAATATATGTAAATATGCAATATATGTAAATATGCAATATATGTAAATATGCAATATATGTAAATATGCAATATATGTAAATTTGCAATATATGTAAATATGCAATATATGTAAATATGCAATATATGTAAATATGCAATATATGTAAATATGCAATATATGTAAATATGCAATATATGTAAATATGCAATATATGTAAATATGCAATATATGTAAATATGCAATATATGTAAAGATGCAATATATGTAAATATGCAATATATGTAAATATGCAATATATGTAAATATGCAATATATGTAAATATGCAATATATGTAAATATGCAATATATGTAAATATGCAATATATGTAAATATGCAATATATGTAAATATGCAATATATGTAAATATGCAATCTATGTAAATATGCAATATATGTAAATACACAATATATGTAAATAAGCAATATATGTAAATATGCAATATATGTAAATACGCAATATATGTAAATATGCAATATATGTTAATATGCAATATATGTAAAAATGCAATATATGTAAATATGCAATATATGTAAATATGCAATATATGTAAATACGCAATATATGTAAATATGCAATATATGTAAATACGCAATATATGTAAATATGCAATATATGTAAATATGCTATATATGTAAATATGCAATATATGTAAATATGCAATAAATGTAAATATGCAATATATGTTAATATTCAATATATGTAAATATGCAATATATGTAAATATGCAATATATGTAAATATGAAATGTATGTAAATATGAAATATATGTAAATATGCAATATATGTAAATATGCAATATATGTAAATATGAAATGTATGTAAACATGCAATATATGTAAATATGCAATATATGTAAATATGCAATATATGTAAATATGCAATATATGTAAATATGCAATATATGTAAATATGCAATATATGTAAATATGCAATATATGTAAATATGCAATATATGTATGTATGCAATATATGTAAATATGCAATATATGTAAATACGCAATATATGTAAATATGCAATATATGTAAATATGCTATATATGTAAATATGCAATATATGTAAATATGCAATAAATGTAAATATGCAATATATGTTAATATGCAATATATGTAAATATGCAATATATGTAAATATGCAATATATGTAAATATGCAATATATGTAAATATGCAATATATGTAAATATGCAATATATGTGAATATGCAATATATGTAAATATGCAATATATGTAAATATGCAATATATGTAAATATGCAATATATGTAAATATGCAATATATGTAAATATGCAATATATGTAAATATGCAATATATGTAAATATGCAATATATGTAAATATGCAATATATGTACATATGCAATATATGTAAATACGCAATATATGTAAATATGCAATATATGTTAATATGCAATATATGTAAATATGCAATATATGTAAATATGCAATATATGTAAATATGCAATATATGTAAATACGCAATATATGTAAATATGCAATATATGTAAATACGCAATATATGTAAATATGCAGTATATGTAAATATGCTATATTTGTAAATATGCAATATATGTAAATATGCAATAAATGTAAATATGCAATATATGTTAATATGCAATATATGTAAATATGCAATATATGTAAATATGCAATATATGTAAATATGAAATGTATGTAAATATGAAATATATGTAAATATGCAATATATGTAAATATGCAATATATGTAAATATGAAATGTATGTAAATATGCAATATATGTAAATATGCAATATATGTAAATATGCAATATATGTAAATATGCAATATATGTGAATATATGTAAATATGCAATATATGAAAATATGCAATATATGTAAATATGCAATATATGTGAATATGCAAGATATGTAAATAAGTAATATATGTAAATATGCAATATATGTAAATATGCAATATATGTGAATATGCAAAAAATGTAAATATGCAATATATGTAAATATGCAATATATGTAAATATGCAATATATGTAAATATGCAATATATGTAAATATGCAATATATGTAAATATGCAATATATGTAAATACGCAATATATGTAAATATGCAATATATGTAAATATGCAATATATGTAAATATGCAATATATGTAAATATGCAATATATGTAAATATGCAATATATGTAAATATGCAATATATGTAAATATGCAATATATGTAAATATGCAATATATGTAAAGATGCAATATATGTAAATATGCAATATATGTAAATATGCAATATATGTAAAGATGCAATATATGTAAATATGCAATATATGTAAATATGCAATATATGTAAATATGCAATATATGTAAATATGCAATATATGTAAATATGCAATATATGTAAATATGCAATATATGTAAATATGCAATATATGTAAATATGCAATATATGTAAATATGCAATCTATGTAAATATGCAATATATGTAAATACACAATATATGTAAATAAGCAATATATGTAAATATGCAATATATGTAAATACGCAATATATGTAAATATGCAATATATGTTAATATGCAATATATGTAAAAATGCAATATATGTAAATATGCAATATATGTAAATATGCAATATATGTAAATACGCAATATATGTAAATATGCAATATATGTAAATACGCAATATATGTAAATATGCAATATATGTAAATATGCTATATATGTAAATATGCAATATATGTAAATATGCAATAAATGTAAATATGCAATATATGTTAATATTCAATATATGTAAATATGCAATATATGTAAATATGCAATATATGTAAATATGAAATGTATGTAAATATGAAATATATGTAAATATGCAATATATGTAAATATGCAATATATGTAAATATGAAATGTATGTAAACATGCAATATATGTAAATATGCAATATATGTAAATATGCAATATATGTAAATATGCAATATATGTAAATATGCAATATATGTAAATATGCAATATATGTAAATATGCAATATATGTAAATATGCAATATATGTATGTATGCAATATATGTAAATATGCAATATATGTAAATACGCAATATATGTAAATATGCAATATATGTAAATATGCTATATATGTAAATATGCAATATATGTAAATATGCAATAAATGTAAATATGCAATATATGTTAATATGCAATATATGTAAATATGCAATATATGTAAATATGCAATATATGTAAATATGCAATATATGTAAATATGCAATATATGTAAATATGCAATATATGTGAATATGCAATATATGTAAATATGCAATATATGTAAATATGCAATATATGTAAATATGCAATATATGTAAATATGCAATATATGTAAATATGCAATATATGTAAATATGCAATATATGTAAATATGCAATATATGTAAATATGCAATATATGTACATATGCAATATATGTAAATACGCAATATATGTAAATATGCAATATATGTAAATATGCAATATATGTAAATATGCAATATATGTAAATATGCAATATATGTAAATACGCAATATATGTAAATATGCAATATATGTAAATACGCAATATATGTAAATATGCAGTATATGTAAATATGCTATATTTGTAAATATGCAATATATGTAAATATGCAATAAATGTAAATATGCAATATATGTTAATATGCAATATATGTAAATATGCAATATATGTAAATATGCAATATATGTAAATATGAAATGTATGTAAATATGAAATATATGTAAATATGCAATATATGTAAATATGCAATATATGTAAATATGAAATGTATGTAAATATGCAATATATGTAAATATGCAATATATGTAAATATGCAATATATGTAAATATGCAATATATGTGAATATATGTAAATATGCAATATATGAAAATATGCAATATATGTAAATATGCAATATATGTGAATATGCAAGATATGTAAATAAGTAATATATGTAAATATGCAATATATGTAAATATGCAATATATGTGAATATGCAAAAAATGTAAATATGCAATATATGTAAATATGCAATATATGTAAATATGCAATATATGTAAATATGCAATATATGTAAATATGCAATATATGTAAATATGCAATATATGTAAATACGCAATATATGTAAATATGCAATATATGTAAATATGCAATATATGTAAATATGCAATATATGTAAATATGCAATATATGTAAATATGCAATATATGTAAATATGCAATATATGTAAATATGCAATATATGTAAATATGCAATATATGTAAAGATGCAATATATGTAAATATGCAATATATGTAAATATGCAATATATGTAAATATGCAATATATGTAAATATGCAATATATGTAAATATGCAATATATGTAAATATGCAATATATGTAAATATGCAATATATGTAAATATGCAATATATGTAAATATGCAATATATGTAAATATGCAATATATGTACATATGCAATATATGTAAATACGCAATATATGTAAATATGCAATATATGTTAATATGCAATATATGTAAATATGCAATATATGTAAATATGCAATATATGTAAATATGCAATATATGTAAATACGCAATATATGTAAATATGCAATATATGTAAATACGCAATATATGTAAATATGCAGTATATGTAAATATGCTATATTTGTAAATATGCAATATATGTAAATATGCAATAAATGTAAATATGCAATATATGTTAATATGCAATATATGTAAATATGCAATATATGTAAATATGCAATATATGTAAATATGAAATGTATGTAAATATGAAATATATGTAAATATGCAATATATGTAAATATGCAATATATGTAAATATGAAATGTATGTAAATATGCAATATATGTAAATATGCAATATATGTAAATATGCAATATATGTAAATATGCAATATATGTGAATATATGTAAATATGCAATATATGAAAATATGCAATATATGTAAATATGCAATATATGTGAATATGCAAAATATGTAAATAAGTAATATATGTAAATATGCAATATATGTAAATATGCAATATATGTGAATATGCAAAAAATGTAAATATGCAATATATGTAAATATGCAATATATGTAAATATGCAATATATGTAAATATGCAATATATGTAAATATGCAATATATGTAAATATGCAATATATGTAAATACGCAATATATGTAAATATGCAATATATGTAAATATGCAATATATGTAAATATGCAATATATGTAAATATGCAATATATGTAAATATGCAATATATGTAAATATGCAATATATGTAAATATGCAATATATGTAAATATGCAATATATGTAAAGATGCAATATATGTAAATATGCAATATATGTAAATATGCAATATATGTAAATATGCAATATATGTAAATATGCAATATATGTAAATATGCAATATATGTAAATATGCAATATATGTAAATATGCAATATATGTAAATATGCAATATATGTAAATATGCAATCTATGTAAATATGCAATATATGTTAATATGCATAAAATGTAAATTTGCAATATATGTAAATATGCAATATATGTAAATACGCAATATATGTAAATAAGCAATATATGTAAATATGCAATATATGTAAATACGCAATATATGTAAATATGCAATATATGTTAATATGCAATATATGTAAAAATGCACTATATATGTAAATATGCAATATATGTAAATACGCAATATATGTAAATATGCAATATATGTAAATACGCAATATATGTAAATATGCAATATATGTAAATATGCTATATATGTAAATATGCAATATATGTAAATATGCAATAATTGTAAATATGCAATATATGTTAATATGCAATATATGTAAATATGCAATATATGTAAATATGCAATATATGTAAATATGAAATGTATGTAAATATGAAGTATATGTAAATATGCAATACATGTAAATATGCAATATATGTAAATATGAAATGTATGTAAACATGCAATATATGTAAATATGCAATATATGTAAATATGCAATATATGTAAATATGCAATATATGTAAATATGCAATATATGTAAATACGCAATATATGTAAATATGCAATATATGTTAATATGCAATATATGTAAATATGCAATATATGTAAATATGCAATATATGTAAATATGCAATATATGTAAATACGCAATATATGTAAATATGCAATATATGTAAATACGCAATATATGTAAATATGCAATATATGTAAATATGCTATATATGTAAATATGCAATATATGTAAATATGCAATAAATGTAAATATGCAATATATGTAAATATGCAATATATGTAAAGATGCAATATATGTAAATATGCAATATATGTAAATATGCAATATATGTAAATATGCAATATATGTAAATATGCAATATATGTAAATATGCAATATATGTAAATATGCAATATATGTAAATATGCAATATATGTAAATATGCAATATATGTAAATATGCAATATATGTAAATATGCAATATATGTTAATATGCAATAAATGTAAATTTACAATATATGTAAATACGCAATATATGTAAATACGCAATATATGTAAATAAGCAATATATGTAAATATGCAATATATGTAAATATGCAATATATGTAAATATGCAATATATGTGAATATGCAAAATATGTAAATATGTAATATATGTAAATATGCAATATATTTAAATATGCAATATATGTAAATATGCAATATATGTAAATACGCAATATATATAAATATGCAATATATGTAAATATGCAATATATGTAAATATGCAATAGATTTAAATATGCAATATATGTTAATATGCAATATATGTTAATATGAAATATATATAAATATGCAATATATGTAAATATGCAATATATGTAAATACGAAATATATGTAAATACGCAATATATGTAAATAAGCAATATATGTAAATATGCAATATATGTAAATATGCAATATATGTAAATATGCAATATATGTGAATATGCAAAATATGTAAATATGCAATATATGTAAATATGCAATATATGTAAATATGCAATATATGTAAATATGCAATATATGTAAATATGCAATATATGTTAATATGCAATAAATGTAAATTTGCAATATATGTAAATACGCAATATATGTATATACGCAATATATGTAAATAAGCAATATATGTAAATATGCAATATATGTAAATATGCAATATATGTAAATATGCAATATATGTGAATATGCAAAATATGTAAATATGTAATATATGTAAATATGCAATATATTTAAATATGCAATATATGTAAATATGCAATATATGTAAATACGCAATATATATAAATATGCAATATATGTAAATATGCAATATATGTAAATATGCAATAGATTTAAATATGCAATATATGTTAATATGCAATATATGTTAATATGAAATATATATAAATATGCAATATATGTAAATATGCAATATATGTAAATACGAAATATATGTAAATACGCAATATATGTAAATAAGCAATATATGTAAATATGCAATATATGTAAATATGCAATATATGTAAATATGCAATATATGTGAATATGCAAAATATGTAAATATGTAATATATGTAAATATGCAATATATTTAAATATGCAATATATGTAAATATGCAATATATGTAAATATGCAATATATATAAATATGCAATATATGTAAATATGCAATATATGTAAATATGCAATATATGTAAATATGCAATATATGTAAATATGCAATATATGTAAATACGCAATATATGTAAATATGCAATATATGTTAATATGCAATATATGTAAATATGCAATATATGTAAATATGCAATATATGTAAATATGCAATATATGTAAATACGCAATATATGTAAATATGCAATATATGTAAATACGCAATATATGTAAATATGCAATATATGTAAATATGCTATATATGTAAATATGCAATATATGTAAATATGCAATAAATGTAAATATGCAATATATGTTAATATGCAATATATGTAAATATGCAATATATGTAAATATGCAATATATGTAAATATGCAATATATGTAAATATGCAAAATATGTAAATATGTAATATATGTAAATATGCAATATATGTAAATATGCAATATATGTAAATATGCAATATATGTAAATACGCAATATATATAAATATGCAATATATGTTAATATGCAATATATGTTAATATGAAATATATATAAAAATGCAATATATGTAAATATGCAATATATGTAAATACGAAATATATGTAAATACGCAATATATTTAAATATGCAATATATGTAAATATGCAATATATGTAAATATGCAATATATGTAAATATGCAATATATGTAAATATGCAATATATGTAAATATGCAATATATGTAAATATGCAATATATGTAAATATGCAATATATGTAAATACGCAATATATGTAAATATGCAATATATGTTAATATGCAATATATGTAAATATGCAATATATGTAAATATGCAATATATGTAAATATGCAATATATGTAAATACGCAATATATGTAAATATGCAATATATGTAAATACGCAATATATGTAAATATGCAATATATGTAAATATGCTATATATGTAAATATGCAATATATGTAAATATGCAATAAATGTAAATATGCAATATATGTAAAAATGCAATATATGTAAATATGCAATATATGTAAATATGCAATATATGTAAATACGCAATATATGTAAATATGCAATAAATGTAAATACGCAATATATGTAAATATGCAATATATGTAAATATGCTATATATGTAAATATGCAATATATGTAAATATGCAATAAATGTAAATATGCAATATATGTTAATATGCAATATATGTAAATATGCAATATATGTAAATATGCAATATATGTAAATATGCAATATATGTAAATACGCAATATATGTAAATATGCAATATATGTAAATACGCAATATATGTAAATATGCAATATATGTAAATATGCTATATATGTAAATATGCAATATATGTAAATACGCAATAAATGTAAATATGCAATATATGTTAATATGCAATATATGTAAATATGCAATATATGTAAATATGCAATATATGTAAATATGCAATATATGTAAATATGCAATATATGTAAATATGAAATATATGTAAATATGCAATATATGTAAATTTGCAATATATGTAAATACGCAATATATGTAAATATGCAATATATGTTAATATGCAATATATGTAAAAATGCAATATATGTAAATATGCAATATATGTAAATATGCAATATATGTAAATACGCAATATATGTAAATATGCAATATATGTAAATATGCTATATATGTAAATATGCAATATATGTAAATATGCAATAAATGTAAATATGCAATATATGTTAATATGCAATATATGTAAATATGCAATATATGTAAATATGCAATATATGTAAATATGAAATGTATGTAAATATGAAATATATGTAAATATGCAATATATGTAAATATGAAATGTATGTAAATATGCAATATATGTAAATATGCAATATATGTAAATATGCAATATATGTAAATACGCAATATATGTAAATATGCAATATATGTTAATATGCAATATATGTAAATATGCAATATTTGTAAATATGCAATATATGTAAATATGCAATATATGTAAATACGCAATATATGTAAATATGCAATATATGTAAATACGCAATATATGTAAATATGCAATATATGTAAATATGCTATATATGTAAATATGCAATATATGTAAATATGCAATAAATGTAAATATGCAATATATGTTAATATGCAATATATGTAAATATGCAATATATGTAAATATGCAATATATTTAAATATGAAATGTATGTAAATATGAAATATATGTAAATATGCAATATATGTAAATATGCAATATATGTAAATATGCAATATATGTAAATATGCAATATATGTGAATATGCAAAATATGTAAATCTGTAATATATGTAAATATGCAATATATGTAAATATGCAATATATGTGAATATGCAAAATATGTAAATATGCAATATATGTAAATATGCAATATATGTAAATATGCAATATATGTAAATATGCAATATATGTAAATACGCAATATATGTAAATATGCAATATATGTAAATACGCAATATATTTAAATATGCAATATATGTAAATATGCGATATATGTAAATATGCAATATATGTAAATATGCAATATATGTAAATATTCAATATATGTAAATATGCAATATATGTAAATATGCAATATATGTAAATATGCAATCTATGTAAATATGCAATATATGTAAATATGCAATATATGTAAACATGCAATCTATGTTAATATGCAATATATGTAAATATGCAATATATGTAAATATGCAATATATGTGAATATGCAAAATATGTAAATATGTAATATATGTAAATATGCAATATATGTAAATATGCAATATATGTAAATATGCAATATATGTAAATATGCAATATATGTAAATATGCAATATATGTTAATATGCAATAAATGTAAATTTGCAATATATGTAAATATGCAATATATGTAAATATGCAATATATGTAAATATGCAATATATGTAAATATGCAATATATGTGAATATGCAAAATATGTAAATATGTAATAAATGTAAATATGCAATATATGTAAATATGCAATATATGTAAATATTCAATATATGTAAATACGCAATATATATAAATATGCAATATATATAAATATGCAATATATGTAAATATGCAATAGATTTAAATATGCAATATATGTTAATATGCAATATATGTTAATATGAAATGTATATAAATATGCAATATATGTAAATAGGCAATATATGTAAACACGAAATATATGTAAATACGCAATATATGTAAATATGCAATATATGTAAATATGCAATATATGTGAATATGCAATATATGTTAATATGCAATCTATGTAAATATGCAATATATGTAAATATGCAATATAAGTAAATATGCAATATATGTAAATATGCAATATATGTAAATACGCAATATATGTAAATATGCAATATATGTAAATATGCAATATATGTGAATATGCAAAATATGTAAATATGCAATATATGTAAATATGCAATATATGTAAATATGCAATATATGTAAATATGCAATATATGTAAATACGCAATATATGTAAATATGCAATATATGTAAATACGCAATATATTTAAATATGCAATATATGTAAATATGCGATATATGTAAATATGCAATATATGTAAATATGCATAATATGTAAATATTCAATATATGTAAATATGCAATATATGTAAACATGCAATATATGTAAATATGCAATCTATGTAAATATGCAATATATGTAAATATGCAATATATGAAAACATGCAATATATGTTAATATGCAATATATGTAAATATGCAATATATGTAAATATGCAATATATGTAAATATGCAATATATGTAACTATGCAATATATGTAAATATGCAATATATGTAAATATGCAATATATGTAAATATGCAATATATGTGAATATGCAAAATATGTAAATATGTAATATATGTAAATATGCAATATATGTAAATATGCAATATATGTAAATATGCAATATATGTAAATATGCAATATATGTAAATATGCAATATATGTTAATATGCAATAAATGTAAATTTGCAATATATGTAAATATGCAATATATGTAAATATGCAATATATGTAAATATGCAATATATGTAAATATGCAATATATGTGAATATGCAAAATATGTAAATATGTAATATATGTAAATATGCAATATATGTAAATATGCAATATATGTAAATATTCAATATATGTAAATACGCAATATATATAAATATGCAATATATGTAAATATGCAATTGATGTAAATATGCAATAGATTTAAATATGCAATATATGTTAATATGCAATATATGTTAATATGGAATATATATAAATATGCAATATATGTAAATATGCAATATATGTAAATACGAAATATATGTAAATACGCAATATATGTAAATATGCAATATATGTAAATATGCAATATATGTGAATATGCAATATATGTAAATATGCAATCTATGTAAATATGCAATATATGTAAATATGCAATATATGTAAATATGCAATATATGTAAATATGCAATATATGTAAATACGCAATATATGTAAATATGCAATATATGTTAATATGCAATATATGTAAAAACGCAATATATGTAAATATGCAATATATGTAAATATGCAATATATGTAAATATGCAATAAATGTAAATATGCAATATATGTTAATATGCAATAT
Organism: Piscicola geometra; assembly: GCA_943735955.1. Taxonomy (NCBI): domain Eukaryota; kingdom Metazoa; phylum Annelida; class Clitellata; order Hirudinida; family Piscicolidae; genus Piscicola; species Piscicola geometra. The sequence goes on along the minus strand of CALSEQ010000006.1, from coordinate 82,537 downwards.
ATGTAAATATGCAATATATGTAAATATGCAATATATGTAAATATGAAATGTATGTAAATAGGAAATATATGTAAATATGCAATATATGTAAATATGCAATATATGTAAATATGAAATGTATGTAAATATACAAAATATGTGAATATGCAAAATATGTAATTATGTAATATATGTAAATATGCAATATATGTAAACATGCAATCTATGTTAATATGCAATATATGTAAATATGCAATATATGTAAATATGCAATATATGTGAATATGCAAAATATGTAAATATGTAATATATGTAAATATGCAATATATGTAAATACGCAATATATGTAAATATGCAATATATGTAAATATGCAATATATGTGAATATGCAAAATATGTAAATATGCAATATATGTAAATATGCAATATATGTAAATATGCAATATATGTAAATATGCAATATATGTAAATACGCAATATATGTAAATATGCAATATATGTAAATACGCAATATATTTAAATATGCAATATATGTAAATATGCGATATATGTAAATATGCAATATATGTAAATATGCATAATATGTAAATATTCAATATATGTAAATATGCAATATATGTAAACATGCAATATATGTAAATATGCAATCTATGTAAATATGCAATATATGTAAATATGCAATATATGAAAACATGCAATATATGTTAATATGCAATATATGTAAATATGCAATATATGTAAATATGCAATATATGTAAATATGCAATATATGTAACTATGCAATATATGTAAATATGCAATATATGTAAATATGCAATATATGTAAATATGCAATATATGTGAATATGCAAAATATGTAAATATGTAATATATGTAAATATGCAATATATGTAAATATGCAATATATGTAAATATGCAATATATGTAAATATGCAATATATGTAAATATGCAATATATGTTAATATGCAATAAATGTAAATTTGCAATATATGTAAATATGCAATATATGTAAATATGCAATATATGTAAATATGCAATATATGTAAATATGCAATATATGTGAATATGCAAAATATGTAAATATGTAATATATGTAAATATGCAATATATGTAAATATGCAATATATGTAAATATTCAATATATGTAAATACGCAATATATATAAATATGCAATATATGTAAATATGCAATTGATGTAAATATGCAATAGATTTAAATATGCAATATATGTTAATATGCAATATATGTTAATATGGAATATATATAAATATGCAATATATGTAAATATGCAATATATGTAAATACGAAATATATGTAGATACGCAATATATGTAAATATGCAATATATGTAAATATGCAATATATGTGAATATGCAATATATGTAAATATGCAATCTATGTAAATATGCAATATATGTAAATATGCAATATATGTAAATATGCAATATATGTAAATATGCAATATATGTAAATACGCAATATATGTAAATATGCAATATATGTTAATATGCAATATATGTAAAAACGCAATATATGTAAATATGCAATATATGTAAATATGCAATATATGTAAATATGCAATAAATGTAAATATGCAATATATGTTAATATGCAATATATGTAAATATGCAATATATGTAAATATGCAATATATGTAAATATGAAATGTATGTAAATAGGAAATATATGTAAATATGCAATATATTTAAATATGCAATATATGTAAATATGAAATGTATGTAAATATACAAAATATGTGAATATGCAAAATATGTAATTATGTAATATATGTAAATATGCAATATATGTAAATATGCAATATATGTGAATATGCAAAATATGTAAATATGCAATATATGTAAATATGCAATATATGTAAATATGCAATATATGTAAATATGCAATATATGTAAATACGCAATATATGTAAATATGCAATATATGTAAAGATGCGATATATGTAAATATGCAATATATGTAAATATGCAATATATGTAAATATGCAATATATGTAAATATGCAATATATGTAAATATGCAATATATGTAAATATGCAATATATTTAAAGATGCAATATATGTAAATATTCAATATATGTAAATATGCAATATATGTAAATATGCAATATATGTAAATTTGCAATATATGTAAATATGCAATATATGTAAATATGCAATATATGTAAATATGCAATATATGTAAATATGCAATATATGTAAATATGCAATATATGTCAATATGCAATATATGTAAATATGCAATATATGTGAATATGCAATATATGTAAATATGCAATATATGTAAATATGAAATGTATGTAAATATGCAATATATGTAAATATGCAATATATGTAAATATGCAATATATGTAAATATGCAATATATGTTAATATGCAATAAATGTAAATTTGCAATATATGTAAATATGCAATATATGTAAATATGCAATATATGTAAATATGCAATATATGTAAATATGCAATATATGTGAATATGCAAAATATGTAAATATGTAATATATGTAAATATGCAATATATGTAAATATGCAATATATGTAAATATTCAATATATGTAAATACGCAATATATATAAATATGCAATATATGTAAATATGCAATTGATGTAAATATGCAATAGATTTAAATATGCAATATATGTTAATATGCAATATATGTTAATATGGAATATATATAAATATGCAATATATGTAAATATGCAATATATGTAAATACGAAATATATGTAAATACGCAATATATGTAAATATGCAATATATGTAAATATGCAATATATGTGAATATGCAATATATGTAAATATGCAATCTATGTAAATATGCAATATATGTAAATATGCAATATATGTAAATATGCAATATATGTAAATATGCAATATATGTAAATACGCAATATATGTAAATATGCAATATATGTTAATATGCAATATATGTAAAAACGCAATATATGTAAATATGCAATATATGTAAATATGCAATATATGTAAATATGCAATAAATGTAAATATGCAATATATGTTAATATGCAATATATGTAAATATGCAATATATGTAAATATGCAATATATGTAAATATGAAATGTATGTAAATAGGAAATATATGTAAATATGCAATATATGTAAATATGCAATATATGTAAATATGAAATGTATGTAAATATACAAAATATGTGAATATGCAAAATATGTAATTATGTAATATATGTAAATATGCAATATATGTAAATATGCAATATATGTGAATATGCAAAATATGTAAATATGCAATATATGTAAATATGCAATATATGTAAATATGCAATATATGTAAATATGCAATATATGTAAATACGCAATATATGTAAATATGCAATATATGTAAAGATGCGATATATGTAAATATGCAATATATGTAAATATGCAATATATGTAAATATGCAATATATGTAAATATGCAATATATGTAAAGACGCAATATATGTAAATATGCAATATATGTAAATACGCAATATATGTAAATATGCAATATAAGTAAATATGCGATATATGTAAATATGCAAGATATGTAAATATGCAATATATGTAAATATTCAATATATGTAAATATGCAATATATGTAAATATGCAATATATGTAAATATGCAATCTATGTAAATATGCAATATATGTAAATATGCAATATATGTAAATTTGCAATATATGTAAATATGCAATATATGTAAATATGCAATATATGTAAATATGCAATATATGTAAATATGCAATATATGTAAATATGCAATATATGTAAATATGCAATATATTTAAAGATGCAATATATGTAAATATTCAATATATGTAAATATGCAATATATGTAAATATGCAATATATGTAAATTTGCAATATATGTAAATATGCAATATATGTAAATATGCAATATATGTAAATATGCAATATATGTAAATATGCAATATATGTAAATATGCAATATATGTCAATATTCAATATATGTAAATATGCAATATATGTAAATATGCAATATATGTAAATATGCAATATATGTAAATATGAAATGTATGTAAATATGCAATATATGTGAAAATGCAAAATATGTAATTATGTAATATATGTAAATATGCAGAATATGTAAATATGCAATATATGTTAAAATGCAATATATGTTAATATGAAATATATATAAATATGCAATATATGTAAAGTTGCAATATATGTAAATACGAAATATATGTAAATACGCAATATATGTAAATATACAATATATGTAAATATGCAATATATGTGAATATGCAATATATGTAAATATGCAATATATGTAAATATTCAATATATGTAAATACGCAATATATATAAATATGCAATATATGTAAATATGCAATTGATGTAAATATGCAATAGATTTAAATATGCAATATATGTTAATATGCAATATATGTTAATATGAAATATATATAAACATGCAATATATGTAAATATGCAATATATGTAAATACGAAATATATGTAAATACGCAATATATGTAAATATGCAATATATGTAAATATGCAATATATGTGAATATGCAATATATGTAAATATGCAATCTATGTAAATATGCAATATATGTAAATATGCAATATATGTAAATATGCAATATATGTAAATATGCAATATATGTAAATATGCAATATATGTAAATACGCAATATATGTAAATATGCAATATATGTAAAGATGCGATATATGTAAATATGCAATATATGTAAATATGCAATATATGTAAATATGCAATATATGTAAATATGAAATGTATGTAAATATACAAAATATGTGAATATGCAAAATATGTAATTATGTAATATATGTAAATATGCAATATATGTAAATATGCAATATATGTGAATATGCAAAATATGTAAATATGCAATATATGTAAATATGCAATATATGTAAATATGCAATATATGTAAATATGCAATATATGTAAATACGCAATATATGTAAATATGCAATATATGTAAAGATGCGATATATGTAAATATGCAATATATGTAAATATGCAATATATGTAAATATGCAATATATGTAAATATGCAATATATGTAAAGACGCAATATATGTAAATATGCAATATATGTAAATACGCAATATATGTAAATATGCAATATAAGTAAATATGCGATATATGTAAATATGCAAGATATGTAAATATGCAATATATGTAAATATTCAATATATGTAAATATGCAATATATGTAAATATGCAATATATGTAAATATGCAATCTATGTAAATATGCAATATATGTAAATATGCAATATATGTAAATTTGCAATATATGTAAATATGCAATATATGTAAATATGCAATATATGTAAATATGCAATATATGTAAATATGCAATATATGTAAATATGCAATATATGTAAATATGCAATATATTTAAAGATGCAATATATGTAAATATTCAATATATGTAAATATGCAATATATGTAAATATGCAACCTATGTAAATATGCAATATATGTAAATATGCAATATATGTAAATTTGCAATATATGTAAATATGCAATATATGTAAATATGCAATATATGTAAATATGCAATATATGTAAATTGGCAATATATGTAAATATGCAATATATGTAAATATGCAATATATGTAAATATGCAATATATGTAAATATGCAATATATGTAAATATGCAATATATGTAAAAATGCGATATATGTAAATATGCAATATATGTAAATATGCAATATATGTAAATATTCAATATATGTAAATATGGAATATATGTAAATATGCAATATATGTAAATATGCAATCTATGTAAATATGCAATATATGTAAACATGCAATATATGTAAATATTCAATATATGTAAATATGCAATATATGTAAATATGCAATATATGTAAATTTGCAATATATGTAAATATGCAATATATGTAAATATGCAATATATGTAAATATGCAATATATATAAATATGCAATATATGTAAATATGCAATATATGTCAATATGCAATATATGTAAATATGCAATATATGTAAATATGCAATATATGTAAATATGCAATATATGTAAATATGCAATATATGTAAATATGCAATATATGTAAATATGCAATATAGGTAAATATGCAATCTATGTAAATATGCAATATATGTAAATATGCAATATATGTAAATTTGCAATATATGTAAATATGCAATATATGTAAATATGCAATATATGTAAATATGCATCTATGTAAATATGCAATATATGTAAATATGCAATAAATGTAAATATGCAATATATGTAAATACGCAATATATGTAAATATGCAATATATGTAAATACGCAATATATGTAAATATGCAATATATGTAAATATGCGATATATGTAAATATGCAATATATGTAAATATGCAATATATGTAAATATTCAATATATGTAAATATGGAATATATGTAAATATGCAATATATGTAAATATGCAATCTATGTAAATATGCAATATATGTAAATATGCAATATATGTAAATAGGCAATATATGTAAATATGCAATATATGTAAATATTCAATATATGTAAATATGCAATATATGTAAATATGCAATATATGTAAATTTGCAATATATGTAAATATGCAATTTATGTAAATATGCAATATATGTAAATATGCAATATATAAAAATATGCAATATATGTAAATATGCAATATATGTAAATATGCAATATATGTAAATATGCAATATATGTAAATATTCAATATATGTAAATATGCAATATATGTAAATATGCAAAATATGTAAATATGCAATCTATGTAAATATGCAATATATGTAAATATGCAATATATGTAAATTTGCAATATATGTAAATATGCAATATATGTAAATATGCAATATATGTAAATATGCAATATATGTAAATATTCAATATATGTAAATATGCAATATATGTAAATATGCAATATATGTAAATATGCAATCTATGTAAATATGCAATATATGTAAATATGCAATATATGTAAATTTGCAATACGTGTAAATATGCAATCTATGTAAATATGCAGTATATGTAAATATGCAATCTATGTAAATATGCAGTATTTGTAAATACGCAATATATGTAAATATGCAATATATGTAAATACGCAATATATGTAAATATGCAATATATGTAAATATGCGATATATGTAAATATGCAATATATGTAAATATGCAATATATGTAAATATTCAGTATATGTAAATATGCAATATATGTAAATATGCAATATATGTAAATATGCAATCTATGTAAATATGCAATATATGTAAATATGCAATATATGTAAATTTGCAATATATGTAAATATGCAATATATGTAAATTTGCAATATATGTAAATATGCAATATATGTAAATATGCAATATATGTAAATATGCAATATATGTAAATATGCAATATATGTAAATATGCAATATATGTAAATATGCAATATATGTAAATATGCAATATATGTAAATATGCAATATATGTAAATATGCAATATATGTAAATATGCAATATATGTAAATATGCAATATATGTAAAGATGCAATATATGTAAATATGAAATATATGTAAATATGCAATATATGTAAATATGCAATATATGTAAATTTGCATTATATGTAAATATGCAATATATGTAAATATGCAATATATGTAAACATGCAATATATGTAAATATGCAATATATGTAAATATGCAATATATGTAAATATGCAATATATGTAAATATGCAATATATGTAAATATGCAATATATGTAAATATGCAATATATGTAAATATGCAATATATGTAAATATGCAATATATGTAAATAGGCAATATATGTAAATATTCAGTATATGTAAATATGCAATATATGTAAATATGCAATATTTGTAAATATGCAATATATGTAAATATGCAATATATGTAAATATGCAATATATGTAAATATGCAATATATGTAAATATGCAATATATGTAAATATGCAATATATGTAAATATTCAATATATGTAAATATGCGATATATGTAAATATGCAATATATGTAAATTTGCAATATATGTAAATATGCAATATATGTAAATATGCAGTATATGTAAATTTGCATTATATGTAAATATGCAATATATGTAAATATGCAATATATGTAAACATGCAATATATGTAAATATGCAATATATGTAAACATGCAATATATGTAAATATGCAATATATGTAAATATGCAATATATGTAAATATGCAATATATGTAAATATGCAATATATGTAAATATGCAATATATGTAAATATGCAATATATGTAAATATGCAATATATGTAAATATGCAATATATGTAAATATGCAATATATGTAAATATTCAATATATGTAAATATGCAATATATGTAAATATTCAATATATGTAAATATGCAATCTATGTAAATATGCAAAATATGTAAATATGCAATATATGTAAATTTGCAATATATGTAAATACGCAATATATGTAAATATGCAATATATGTAAATATGCGATATATGTAAATATTCAATATATGTAAATATTCAATATATGTAAATATGCAATATATGTAAATATGCAATCTATGTAAATATGCGATATATGTAAATATGCAATATATGTAAATTTGCAATATATGTAAATATGCAATATATGTAAATATGCAATATATGTAAATTTGCATTATATGTAAATATGCAATATATGTAAATATGCAATATATGTAAACATGCAATATATGTAAATATGCAATATATGTAAATATGCAATATATGTAAATATGCAATATATGTAAATATGCAATACATGTAAATTTGCAATATATGTAAATATGCAATATATGTAAATATGCAATATATGTAAATATGCAATATATGTAAATATGCAATATATGTAAATATGCAATATATGTAAATATGCAATATATGTAAATATGCAATATATGTAAAGATGCAATATATGTAAATATGCAATATATGTAAATATGCAGTATATGTAAATATGCAATATATGTAAGTATGCAATATATGTAAATATGCAATATATGTAAATTTGCAATATATGTAAATATGCAATATATGTAAATATGCAATATATGTAAATATGCAATATATATAAATATGCAATATATGTAAATATGCAATATATGTCAATATGCAATATATGTCAATATGCAATATATGTAAATATGCAATATATGTAAATATGCAATATATGTAAATATGCAATATATGTAAATATGCAATATATGTAAATATGCAATATAGGTAAATATGCAATCTATGTAAATATGCAATATATGTAAATATGCAATATATGTAAATTTGCAATATATGTAAATATGCAATATATGTAAATATGCAATATATGTAAATATGCAATCTATGTAAATAAGCAATATATGTAAATATGCAATAAATGTAAATATGCAATATATGTAAATACGCAATATATGTAAATATGCAATATATGTAAATACGCAATATATGTAAATATGCAATATATGTAAATATGCGATATATGTAAATATGCAATATATGTAAATATGCAATATATGTAAATTTGCATTATATGTAAATATGCAATATATGTAAATATGCAATATATGTAAACATGCAATATATGTAAATATGCAATATATGTAAATATGCAATATATGTAAATATGCAATATATGTAAATATGCAATACATGTAAATATGCAATATATGTAAATATGCAATATATGTAAATATGCAATATATGTAAATATGCAATATATGTAAATATGCAATATATGTAAATATGCAATATATGTAAATATTCAATATATGTAAATATGCGATATATGTAAATATGCAATATATGTAAATTTGCAATATATGTAAATATGCAATATATGTAAATATGCAGTATATGTAAATTTGCATTATATGTAAATATGCAATATATGTAAATATGCAATATATGTAAACATGCAATATATGTAAATATGCAACATATGTAAACATGCAATATATGTAAATATGCAATATATGTAAATATGCAATATATGTAAATATGCAATATATGTAAATATGCAATATATGTAAATATGCAATATATGTAAATATGCAATATATGTAAATATGCAATATATGTAAATATGCAATATATGTAAATATGCAATATATGTAAATATTCAATATATGTAAATATGCGATATATGTAAATATGCAATATATGTAAATTTGCAATATATGTAAATATGCAATATATGTAAATATGCAATATATGTAAATTTGCATTATATGTAAATATGCAATATATGTAAATATGCAATATATGTAAACATGCAATATATGTAAATATGCAATATATGTAAATATGCAATATATGTAAATATGCAATATATGTAAATATGCAATACATGTAAATTTGCAATATATGTAAATATGCAATATATGTAAATATGCAATATATGTAAATATGCAATATATGTAAATATGCAATATATGTAAATATGCAATATATGTAAATATGCAATATATCTAAATATGCAATATATGTAAAGATGCAATATATGTAAATATGCAATATATGTAAATATGCAGTATATGTAAATATGCAATATATGTAAGTATGCAATATATGTAAATATGCAATATATGTAAATTTGCAATATATGTAAATATGCAATATATGTAAATATGCAATATATGTAAATATGCAATATATATAAATATGCAATATATGTAAATATGCAATATATGTCAATATGCAATATATGTAAATATGCAATATATGTAAATATGCAATATATGTAAATATGCAATATATGTAAATATGCAATATATGTAAATATGCAATATATGTAAATATGCAATATAGGTAAATATGCAATCTATGTAAATATGCAATATATGTAAATATGCAATATATGTAAATTTGCAATATATGTAAATATGCAATATATGTAAATAAGCAATATATGTAAATATGCAATCTATGTAAATATGCAATATATGTAAATATGCAATAAATGTAAATATGCAATATATGTAAATACGCAATATATGTAAATATGCAATATATGTAAATACGCAATATATGTAAATATGCAATATATGTAAATATGCGATATATGTAAATATGCAATATATGTAAATATGCAATATATGTAAATTTGCATTATATGTAAATATGCAATATATGTAAATATGCAATATATGTAAACATTCAATATATGTAAATATGCAATATATGTAAATATGCAATATATGTAAATATGCAATATATGTAAATATGCAATACATGTAAATATGCAATATATGTAAATATGCAATATATGTAAATATGCAATATATGTAAATATGCAATATATGTAAATATGCAATATATGTAAATATGCAATATATGTAAATATTCAATATATGTAAATATGCGATATATGTAAATATGCAATATATGTAAATTTGCAATATATGTAAATATGCAATATATGTAAATATGCAGTATATGTAAATTTGCATTATATGTAAATATGCAATATATGTAAATATGCAATATATGTAAACATGCAATATATGTAAATATGCAATATATGTAAACATGCAATATATGTAAATATGCAATATATGTAAATATGCAATATATGTAAAGATGCAATATATGTAAATATGCAATATATGTAAATATGCAATATATGTAAATATGCAATATATGTAAATATGCAATATATGTAAATATGCAATATATGTAAATATGCAATATATGTAAATATGCAATATATGTAAATATTCAATATATGTAAATATGCAATATATGTAAATATTCAATATATGTGAATATGCAATCTATGTAAATATGAAAAATATGTAAATATGCAATATATGTAAATTTGCAATATATGTAAAATCGCAATATATGTAAATATGCAATATATGTAAATATGCGATATATGTAAATATTCAATATATGTAAATATTCAATATATGTAAATATGCAATATATGTAAATATGCAATCTATGTAAATATGCGATATATGTAAATATGCAATATATGTAAATTTGCAATATATGTAAATATGCAATATATGTAAATATGCAATATATGTAAATTTGCATTATATGTAAATATGCAATATATGTAAATATGCAATATATGTAAACATGCAATATATGTAAATATGCAATATATGTAAATATGCAATATATGTAAATATGCAATATATGTAAATATGCAATACATGTAAATTTGCAATATATGTAAATATGCAATATATGTAAATATGCAATATATGTAAATATGCAATATATGTAAATATGCAATATATGTAAATATGCAATATATGTAAATATGCAATATATGTAAATATGCAATATATGTAAAGATGCAATATATGTAAATATGCAATATATGTAAATATGCAATATATGTAAATATGCAATATATGTAAGTATGCAATATATGTAAATATGCAATATATGTAAATATGCAATATATGTAAATATGCGATATATGTAAATATGCAATATATGTAAATATGCAATATATGTAAATATGCAATATATGTAAATATGCAATATATGTAAATATGCAATATATGTAAATATGCAATATATGTAAATATTCAATATATGTAAATATGCAATATATGTAAATATGCAATAGATGTAAATATGCAATCTATGTAAATAAGCAATATATGTAAATATGCAATATATGTAAATTTGCAATATATGTAAATATGCGATATATGTAAATATGCAATATATGTAAATATGCGATATATGTAAATATGCAATATATGTAAATATGCAATATGTGTAAATATGCAATGTATGTAAATATTCAATATATGTAAATATGCAATATATGTAAATATGCGATATATGTAAATATGCAATATATGTAAATATGCAATATGTGTAAATATGCAATGTATGTAAATATTCAATATATGTAAAGATGCAATATATGTAAATATGCAATATATGTAAATATGCAATATATGTAAATATGCAATATATGTAAATATGCAATATATGTAAATATGCAATATATGTAAATATGCAATATATGTAAATATGCAATATATGTAAATATGCAATATAAGTAAATATGCAATATATGTAAATATGCAATATATGTAAATATGCAATATATGTAAATACGCAATATATGTAAATATGCAATATATGTAAATACGCAATATATGTAAATATGCAATATATGTAAATATGCGATATATGTAAATATGCAATATATGTAAATATGCAATATATGTAAATATGCAATATATGTAAATATGCAATATATGTAAATATGCAATATATGTAAATATGCAATATATGTAAATATGCAATATATGTAAATATTCAATATATGTAAATATGCAATATATGTAAATATGCAATATATGTAAATATGCAATCTATGTAAATATGCAATATATGTAAATATGCAATATATGTAAATTTGCAATATATGTAAATATGCAATATATGTATATATGCAATATATGTAAATATGCAATATATGTAAATATGCAATATATGTAAATATGCAATATATGTAAATATGCAATATATGTAAATATGCAATATATGTAAATATGCAATATATGTAAATATGCAATATATGTAAATACGCAATATATGTAAATATGCAATATATGTAAATACGCAATATATGTAAATATGCAATATATGTAAATATGCGATATATGTAAATATGCAATATATGTAAATATGCAATATATGTAAATATGCAATATATGTAAATATGCAATATATGTAAATATGCAATATATGTAAATATGCAATATATGTAAATATGCAATATATGTAAATATGCAATATATGTAAATATGCAATATATGTAAATATGCAATATATGTAAATATTCAATATATGTAAATATGCAATATATGTAAATATGCAATATATGTAAATATGCAATCTATGTAAATATGCAATATATGTAAATATGCAATATATGTAAATTTGCAATATATGTAAATATGCAATATATGTATATATGCAATATATGTAAATATGCAATATATGTAAATATGCAATATATGTAAATATGCAATATATGTAAATATGCAATATATGTAAATATGCAATATATGTAAATATGCAATATATGTAAATATGCAATATATGTAAATACGCAATATATGTAAATATGCAATATATGTAAATACGCAATATATGTAAATATGCAATATATGTAAATATGCGATATATGTAAATATGCAATATATGTAAATATGCAATATATGTAAATATGCAATATATGTAAATATGCAATATATGTAAATATGCAATATATGTAAATATGCAATATATGTAAATATTCAATATATGTAAATATGCAATATATGTAAATATGCAATATATGTAAATATGCAATCTATGTAAATATGCAATATATGTAAATAAGCAATATATGTAAATTTGCAATATATGTAAATATGCAATATATGTATATATGCAATATATGTAAATATGCAATAAATGTAAATATGCAATATATGTAAATATGCAATAAATGTAAATATGCAATATATGTAAATATGCAATATATGTAAATATGCAATATATGTAAATATGCAATATATGTAAATATGCAATATATGTAAATATGCAATATATGTAAAGATGCAATATATGTAAATATGCAATATATGTAAATATGCAATATATGTAAATATGCAATATATGTAAATATGCAATAGATGTAAATATGCAATATATGTAAATATGCAATATATGTAATTATGCAATATATGTAAATACGCAATATATGTAAATATGCAATATATGTAAATATGCAATATATGTAAAAACGCAATATATGTAAATATGCAATATATGTAAATATGCAATATATGTAAATATACAATAAATGTAAATATGCAATATATGTTAATATGCAATATATGTAAATATGCAATATATGTAAATATGAAATGTATGTAAATATGAAATATATGTAAATATGTAATATATGTAAATATGCAATATATGTTAATATGAAATATATATAAATATGCAATATATGTAAATATGCAATATATGTAAATACGAAATATATGTAAATACGCAATATATGTAAATATGCAATATATGTAAATATGCAATATATGTAAATATGCAATATATGTAAATATGCAATATATGTAAATATGCAATATATGTAAATATGCAATTTATGTAAATATGCAATATATGTAAATATGCAATATATGTAAATATGCAATATATGTAAATATGCAATATATGTAAATATGCAATATATGTAAATATGCAATATAAGTAAATATGCAATATATGTAAATATGCAATATATGTAAATATGCAATATATGTAAATACGCAATATATGTAAATATGCAATATATGTAAATACGCAATATATGTAAATATGCAATATATGTAAATATGCGATATATGTAAATATGCAATATATGTAAATATGCAATATATGTAAATATGCAATATATGTAAATATGCAATATATGTAAATATGCAATATATGTAAATATGCAATATATGTAAATATGCAATATATGTAAATATTCAATATATGTAAATATGCAATATATGTAAATATGCAATATATGTAAATATGCAATCTATGTAAATATGCAATATATGTAAATATGCAATATATGTAAATTTGCAATATATGTAAATATGCAATATATGTATATATGCAATATATGTAAATATGCAATATATGTAAATATGCAATATATGTAAATATGCAATATATGTAAATATGCAATATATGTAAATATGCAATATATGTAAATATGCAATATATGTAAATATGCAATATATGTAAATATGCAATATATGTAAATACGCAATATATGTAAATATGCAATATATGTAAATACGCAATATATGTAAATATGCAATATATGTAAATATGCGATATATGTAAATATGCAATATATGTAAATATGCAATATATGTAAATATGCAATATATGTAAATATGCAATATATGTAAATATGCAATATATGTAAATATGCAATATATGTAAATATGCAATATATGTAAATATTCAATATATGTAAATATGCAATATATGTAAATATGCAATATATGTAAATATGCAATCTATGTAAATATGCAATATATGTAAATAAGCAATATATGTAAATTTGCAATATATGTAAATATTCAATATATGTATATATGCAATATATGTAAATATGCAATAAATGTAAATATGCAATATATGTAAATATGCAATAAATGTAAATATGCAATATTTGTAAATATGCAATATATGTAAATATGCAATATATGTAAATATGCAATATATGTAAATATGCAATATATGTAAATATGCAATATATGTAAAGATGCAATATATGTAAATATGCAATATATGTAAATATGCAATATATGTAAATATGCAATATATGTAAATATGCAATAGATGTAAATATGCAATATATGTAAATATGCAATATATGTAATTATGCAATATATGTAAATACGCAATATATGTAAATATGCAATATATGTAAATATGCAATATATGTAAAAACGCAATATATGTAAATATGCAATATATGTAAATATGCAATATATGTAAATATGCAATAAATGTAAATATGCAATATATGTTAATATGCAATATATGTAAATATGCAATATATGTAAATATGAAATGTATGTAAATATGAAATATATGTAAATATGTAATATATGTAAATATGCAATATATGTTAATATGAAATATATATAAATATGCAATATATGTAAATATGCAATATATGTAAATACGAAATATATGTAAATACGCAATATATGTAAATATGCAATATATGTAAATATGCAATATATGTAAATATGCAATATATGTAAATATGCAATATATGTAAATATGCAATATATGTAAATATGCAATATATGTAAGTATGCAATATATGTAAATACGCAATATATGTAAATATGCAATATATGTTAATATGCAATATATGTAAAAACGCAATATATGTAAATATGCAATATATGTAAATATGCAATATATGTAAATATGCAATAAATGTAAATATGCAATATATGTTAATATGCAATATATGTAAATATGCAATATATGTAAATATGCAATATATGTAAAAATGAAATGTATGTAAATATGAAATATATGTAAATATGCAATATATGTAAATATGCAATACATGTAAATATGCAATATATGTAAATATGCAATATATGTAAATATGCAATATATGTAAATATGCAATATATGTAAATATGCAATAAATGTAAATATGCAATATATGTTAATATGCAATATATGTAAATATGCAATATATGTAAATATGAAATGTATGTAAATATGAAATATATGTAAATATGTAATATATGTAAATATGCAATATATGTTAATATGAAATATATATAAATATGCAATATATGTAAATATGCAATATATGTAAATACGAAATATATGTAAATACGCAATATATGTAAATATGCAATATATGTAAATATGCAATATATGTAAATATGCAATATATGTAAATATGCAATATATGTAAATAGGCAATATATGTAAATATGCAATATATGTAAGTATGCAATATATGTAAATACGCAATATATGTAAATATGCAATATATGTTAATATGCAATATATGTAAAAACGCAATATATGTAAATATGCAATATATGTAAATATGCAATATATGTAAATATGCAATAAATGTAAATATGCAATATATGTTAATATGCAATATATGTAAATATGCAATATATGTAAAAATGAAATGTATGTAAATATGATATATATGTAAATATGCAATATATGTAAATATGCAATACATGTAAATATGCAATATATGTAAATATGCAATATATGTAAATATGCAATATATGTAAATATGCAATATATGTAAATATGCAATATATGTAAAAATACAATATATGTAAATATGCAATATATGTAAATATGCAATATATGTAAATATGCAATCTATGTAAATATGCAATATATGTAAATAAGCAATATATGTAAATTTGCAATATATGTAAATATGCAATAAATGTATATATGCAATATATGTAAATATGCAATAAATGTAAATATGCAATATATGTAAATATGCAATAAATGTAAATATGCAATATATGTAAATATGCAATATATGTAAATATGCAATATATGTAAATATGCAATATATGTAAATATGCAATATATGTAAATATGCAATATATGTAAAGATGCAATATATGTAAATATGCAATATATGTAAATATGCAATATATGTAAATATGCAATATATGTAAATATGCAATAGATGTAAATATGCAATATATGTAAATATGCAATATATGTAATTATGCAATATATGTAAATACGCAATATATGTAAATATGCAATATATGTAAATATGCAATATATGTAAAAACGCAATATATGTAAATATGCAATATATGTAAATATGCAATATATGTAAATATGCAATAAATGTAAATATGCAATATATGTTAATATGCAATATATGTAAATATGCAATATATGTAAATATGAAATGTATGTAAACATGAAATATATGTAAATATGTAATATATGTAAATATGCAATATATGTTAATATGAAATATATATAAATATGCAATATATGTAAATATGCAATATATGTAAATACGAAATAAATGTAAATACGCAATATATGTAAATATGCAATATATGTAAATATGCAATATATGTAAATATGCAATATATGTAAATATGCAATATATGTAAATATGCAATATATGTAAATATGCAATATATGTAAGTATGCAATATATGTAATTACGCAATATATGTAAATATGCAATATATGTTAATATGCAATATATGTAAAAACGCAATATATGTAAATATGCAATATATGTAAATATGCAATATATGTAACTATGCAATAAATGTAAATATGCAATATATGTTAATATGCAATATATGTAAATATGCAATATATGTAAATATGCAATATATGTAAAAATGAAATGTATGTAAATATGAAATATATGTAAATATGCAATATATGTAAATATGCAATACATGTAAATATGCAATATATGTAAATATGCAATATATGTAAATATGCAATATATGTAAATATGCAATATATGTAAATATGCAATAAATGTAAATATGCAATATATGTTAATATGCAATATATGTAAATATGCAATATATGTAAATATGAAATGTATGTAAATATGAAATATATGTAAATATGTAATATATGTAAATATGCAATATATGTTAATATGAAATATATATAAATATGCAATATATGTAAATATGCAATATATGTAAATACGAAATATATGTAAATACGCAATATATGTAAATATGCAATATATGTTAATATGCAATATATGTAAAAACGCAATATATGTAAATATGCAATATATGTAAATATGCAATATATGTAAATATGCAATAAATGTAAATATGCAATATATGTTAATATGCAATATATGTAAATATGCAATATATGTAAAAATGAAATGTATGTAAATATGAAATATATGTAAATATGCAATATATGTAAATATGCAATACATGTAAATATGCAATATATGTAAATATGCAATATATGTGAATATGCAAAATATGTAAATATGTAATATATGTAAATATGCAATATATGTAAATATGCAATATATGTGAATATGCAAAATATGTAAATATGCAGTATATGTAAATATGCAATATATGTAAATATGCAATATATGTAAATATGCAATATATGTAAATACGCAATATATGTAAATATGCAATATATGTAAATATGCAATATATTTAAATATGCAATATATGTAAATATGCAATAGATGTAAATATGCAATATATGTAAATATGCAATATATGTAAATACGCAATATATGTAAATATGCAATATATGTAAATACGCAATATATGTAAATATGCAATATATGTAAATATGCAATATATGTAAATATGCAATATATGTAAATATGCAATATATGTAAATATGCAATATATGTAAATATGAAATGTATGTAAATATGAAATATATGTAAATATGTAATATATGTAAATATGCAATATATGTTAATATGAAATATATATAAATATGCAATATATGTAAATATGCAATATATGTAAATACGAAATATATGTAAATACGCAATATATGTAAATATGCAATATATGTAAATATGCAATATATGTGAATATGCAAAATATGTAAATATGTAATATATGTAAATATGCAATATATGTAAATATGCAATATATGTAAAAACGCAATATATGTAAATATGCAATATATGTAAATATGCAATATATGTAAATATGCAATAAATGTAAATATGCAATATATGTTAATATGCAATATATGTAAATATGCAATAGATGTAAATATGCAATATATGTAAAAATGAAATGTATGTAAATATGAAATATATGTAAATATGCAATATATGTAAATATGCAATACATGTAAATATGCAATATATGTAAATATGCAATATATGTAAATATGCAATATATGTAAATATGCAATATATGTAAATATGCAATAAATGTAAATATGCAATATATGTTAATATGCAATATATGTAAATATGCAATATATGTAAATATGAAATGTATGTAAATATGAAATATATGTAAATATGTAATATATGTAAATATGCAATATATGTTAATATGAAATATATATAAATATGCAATATATGTAAATATGCAATATATGTAAATACGAAATATATGTAAATACGCAATATATGTAAATATGCAATATATGTAAATATGCAATATATGTAAATATGCAATATATGTAAATATGCAATATATGTAAATAGGCAATATATGTAAATATGCAATATATGTAAGTATGCAATATATGTAAATACGCAATATATGTAAATATGCAATATATGTTAATATGCAATATATGTAAAAACGCAATATATGTAAATATGCAATATATGTAAATATGCAATATATGTAAATATGCAATAAATGTAAATATGCAATATATGTTAATATGCAATATATGTAAATATGCAATATATGTAAAAATGAAATGTATGTAAATATGAAATATATGTAAATATGCAATATATGTAAATATGCAATACATGTAAATATGCAATATATGTAAATATGCAATATATGTGAATATGCAAAATATGTAAATATGTAATATATGTAAATATGCAATATATGTAAATATGCAATATATGTGAATATGCAAAATATGTAAATATGCAGTATATGTAAATATGCAATATATGTAAATATGCAATATATGTAAATATGCAATATATGTAAATACGCAATATATGTAAATATGCAATATATGTAAATATGCAATATATGTAAATATGCAATATATGTAAATATGCAATAGATGTAAATATGCAATATATGTAAATATGCAATATATGTAATTATGCAATATATGTAAATACGCAATATATGTAAATATGCAATATATGTTAATATGCAATATATGTAAAAACGCAATATATGTAAATATGCAATATATGTAAATATGCAATACATGTAAATATGCAAAATATGTAAATATGCAATATATGTGAATATGCAAAATATGTAAATATGTAATATATGTAAATATGCAATATATGTAAATATGCAATATATGTGAATATGCAAAATATGTAAATATGCAATATATGTAAATATGCAATATATGTAAATATGCAATATATGTAAATATGCAATATATGTAAATACGCAATATATGTAAATATGCAATATATGTAAATACGCAATATATGTAAATATGCAATATATGTAAATATGCGATATATGTAAATATGCAATATATGTAAATATGCAATATATGTAAATATGCAATATATGTAAATATGCAATATATGTTAATACGCAATATATTTAAATATGCAATATATGTAAATACGCAATATATGTAAATATGCAAAATATGTTAATATGCAATATAAGTAAATTTGCAATATATGTAAATATGCAATATATGTAAATACGCAATATATGTAAATATGCAATATATGTAAATATGCAATATATGTAAATATGCAATAGATGTAAATATGCAATATATGTAAATATGCAATATATGTAAATATGCAATATATGTAAATATGCAATATATGTAAATATGCAATATATGTAAGTATGCAATATATGTAAATACGCAATATATGTAAATATGCAATATATGTTAATATGCAATATATGTAAAAACGCAATATATGTAAATATGCAATATATGTAAATATGCAATATATGTAAATATGCAATAAATGTAAATATGCAATATATGTTAATATGCAATATATGTAAATATGCAATATATGTAAATATGCAATATATGTAAAAATGAAATGTATGTAAATATGAAATATATGTAAATATGCAATATATGTAAATATGCAATACATGTAAATATGCAATATATGTAAATATGCAATATATGTAAATATGCAATATATGTAAATATGCAATATATGTAAATATGCAATAAATGTAAATATGCAATATATGTTAATATGCAATATATGTAAATATGCAATATATGTAAATATGAAATGTATGTAAATATGAAATATATGTAAATATGTAATATATGTAAATATGCAATATATGTTAATATGAAATATATATAAATATGCAATATATGTAAATATGCAATATATGTAAATACGAAATATATGTAAATACGCAATATATGTAAATACGCAATATATGTAAATATGCAATATATGTAAATACGCAATATATGTAAATATGCAATATATGTAAATATGCGATATATGTAAATATGCAATATATGTAAATATGCAATATATGTAAATATGCAATATATGTAAATATGCAATATATGTAAATATGCAATATATGTAAATATGCAATATATGTAAATATGAAATATATATAAATATGCAATATATGTAAATATGCAATATATGTAAATACGAAATATATGTAAATACGCAATATATGTAAATATGCAATATATGTAAATATGCAATATATGTAAATATGCAATATATGTAAATATGCAATATATGTAAATAGGCAATATATGTAAATATGCAATATATGTAAGTATGCAATATATGTAAATACGCAATATATGTAAATATGCAATATATGTTAATATGCAATATATGTAAAAACGCAATATATGTAAATATGCAATATATGTAAATATGCAATATATGTAAATATGCAATAAATGTAAATATGCAATATATGTAAATATGCAATATATGTAAATATGCAATATATGTAAATATGCAATAAATGTAAATATGCAATATATGTTAATATGCAATATATGTAAATATGCAATATATGTAAATATGAAATGTATGTAAATATGAAATATATGTAAATATGTAATATATGTAAATATGCAATATATGTTAATATGAAATATATATAAATATGCAATATATGTAAATATGCAATATATGTAAATACGAAATATATGTAAATACGCAATATATGTAAATACGCAATATATGTAAATATGCAATATATGTAAATACGCAATATATGTAAATATGCAATATATGTAAATATGCAATATATGTAAATATGCAATATATGTAAATATGCAATATATGTAAATATGAAATGTATGTAAATATGAAATATATGTAAATATGTAATATATGTAAATATGCAATATATGTTAATATGAAATATATATAAATATGCAATATATGTAAATATGCAATATATGTAAATACGAAATATATGTAAATACGCAATATATGTAAATATGCAATATATGTAAATATGCAATATATGTAAATATGCAATATATGTAAATATGCAATATATGTAAATAGGCAATATATGTAAATATGCAATATATGTAAGTATGCAATATATGTAAATACGCAATATATGTAAATATGCAATATATGTTAATATGCAATATATGTAAAAACGCAATATATGTAAATATGCAATATATGTAAATATGCAATATATGTAAATATGCAATAAATGTAAATATGCAATATATGTTAATATGCAATATATGTAAATATGCAATATATGTAAAAATGAAATGTATGTAAATATGAAATATATGTAAATATGCAATATATGTAAATATGCAATACATGTAAATATGCAATATATGTAAATATGCAATATATGTGAATATGCAAAATATGTAAATATGTAATATATGTAAATATGCAATATATGTAAATATGCAATATATGTGAATATGCAAAATATGTAAATATGCAGTATATGTAAATATGCAATATATGTAAATATGCAATATATGTAAATATGCAATATATGTAAATACGCAATATATGTAAATATGCAATATATGTAAATATGCAATATATGTAAATATGCAATATATGTAAATATGCAATAGATGTAAATATGCAATATATGTAAATATGCAATATATGTAATTATGCAATATATGTAAATACGCAATATATGTAAATATGCAATATATGTTAATATGCAATATATGTAAAAACGCAATATATGTAAATATGCAATATATGTAAATATGCAATACATGTAAATATGCAAAATATGTAAATATGCAATATATGTGAATATGCAAAATATGTAAATATGTAATATATGTAAATATGCAATATATGTAAATATGCAATATATGTGAATATGCAAAATATGTAAATATGCAATATATGTAAATATGCAATATATGTAAATATGCAATATATGTAAATATGCAATATATGTAAATACGCAATATATGTAAATATGCAATATATGTAAATACGCAATATATGTAAATATGCAATATATGTAAATATGCGATATATGTAAATATGCAATATATGTAAATATGCAATATATGTAAATATGCAATATATGTAAATATGCAATATATGTTAATACGCAATATATTTAAATATGCAATATATGTAAATACGCAATATATGTAAATATGCAAAATATGTTAATATGCAATATAAGTAAATTTGCAATATATGTAAATATGCAATATATGTAAATACGCAATATATGTAAATATGCAATATATGTAAATATGCAATATATGTAAATATGCAATAGATGTAAATATGCAATATATGTAAATATGCAATATATGTAAATATGCAATATATGTAAATATGCAATATATGTAAATATGCAATATATGTAAGTATGCAATATATGTAAATACGCAATATATGTAAATATGCAATATATGTTAATATGCAATATATGTAAAAACGCAATATATGTAAATATGCAATATATGTAAATATGCAATATATGTAAATATGCAATAAATGTAAATATGCAATATATGTTAATATGCAATATATGTAAATATGCAATATATGTAAATATGCAATATATGTAAAAATGAAATGTATGTAAATATGAAATATATGTAAATATGCAATATATGTAAATATGCAATACATGTAAATATGCAATATATGTAAATATGCAATATATGTAAATATGCAATATATGTAAATATGCAATATATGTAAATATGCAATAAATGTAAATATGCAATATATGTTAATATGCAATATATGTAAATATGCAATATATGTAAATATGAAATGTATGTAAATATGAAATATATGTAAATATGTAATATATGTAAATATGCAATATATGTTAATATGAAATATATATAAATATGCAATATATGTAAATATGCAATATATGTAAATACGAAATATATGTAAATACGCAATATATGTAAATATGCAATATATGTAAATATGCAATATATGTAAATATGCAATATATGTAAATATGCAATATATGTAAATAGGCAATATATGTAAATATGCAATATATGTAAGTATGCAATATATGTAAATACGCAATATATGTAAATATGCAATATATGTTAATATGCAATATATGTAAAAACGCAATATATGTAAATATGCAATTTATGTAAATATGCAATATATGTAAATATGCAATAAATGTAAATATGCAATATATGTTAATATGCAATATATGTAAATATGCAATATATGTAAAAATGAAATGTATGTAAATATGAAATATATGTAAATATGCAATATATGTAAATATGCAATACATGTAAATATGCAATATATGTAAATATGCAATATATGTGAATATGCAATATATGTAAATATGTAATATATGTAAATATGCAATATATGTAAATATGCAATATATGTGAATATGCAAAATATGTAAATATGCAGTATATGTAAATATGCAATATATGTAAATATGCAATATATGTAAATATGCAATATATGTAAATACGCAATATATGTAAATATGCAATATATGTAAATATGCAATATATGTAAATATGCAATATATGTAAATATGCAATAGATGTAAATATGCAATATATGTAAATATGCAATATATGTAATTATGCAATATATGTAAATACGCAATATATGTAAATATGCAATATATGTTAATATGCAATATATGTAAAAACGCAATATATGTAAATATGCAATATATGTAAATATGCAATATATGTAAATATGCAATAAATGTAAATATGCAATATATGTTAATATGCAATATATGTAAATATGCAATATATGTAAAAATGAAATGTATGTAAATATGAAATATATGTAAATATGCAATATATGTAAATATGCAATACATGTAAATATGCAATATATGTAAATATGCAATATATGTAAATATGCAATATATGTAAATATGCAATATATGTAAATATGCAATAAATGTAAATATGCAATATATGTTAATATGCAATATATGTAAATATGCAATATATGTAAATATGAAATGTATGTAAATATGAAATATATGTAAATATGTAATATATGTAAATATGCAATATATGTTAATATGAAATATATATAAATATGCAATATATGTAAATATGCAATATATGTAAATACGAAATATATGTAAATACGCAATATATGTAAATATGCAATATATGTAAATATGCAATATATGTAAATATGCAATATATGTAAATATGCAATATATGTAAATAGGCAATATATGTAAATATGCAATATATGTAAGTATGCAATATATGTAAATACGCAATATATGTAAATATGCAATATATGTTAATATGCAATATATGTAAAAACGCAATATATGTAAATATGCAATATATGTAAATATGCAATATATGTAAATATGCAATAAATGTAAATATGCAATATATGTTAATATGCAATATATGTAAATATGCAATATATGTAAAAATGAAATGTATGTAAATATGAAATATATGTAAATATGCAATATATGTAAATATGCAATACATGTAAATATGCAATATATGTAAATATGCAATATATGTGAATATGCAATATATGTAAATATGTAATATATGTAAATATGCAATATATGTAAATATGCAATATATGTGAATATGCAAAATATGTAAATATGCAGTATATGTAAATATGCAATATATGTAAATATGCAATATATGTAAATATGCAATATATGTAAATACGCAATATATGTAAATATGCAATATATGTAAATATGCAATATATGTAAATATGCAATATATGTAAATATGCAATAGATGTAAATATGCAATATATGTAAATATGCAATATATGTAATTATGCAATATATGTAAATACGCAATATATGTAAATATGCAATATATGTTAATATGCAATATATGTAAAAACGCAATATATGTAAATATGCAATATATGTAAATATGCAATATATGTAAATATGCAATAAATGTAAATATGCAATATATGTTAATATGCAATATATGTAAATATGCAATATATGTAAATATGAAATGTATGTAAATATGAAAAATATGTAAATATGTAATATATGTAAATATGCAATATATGTTAATATGAAATATATATAAATATGCAATATATGTAAATATGCAATATATGTAAATACGAAATATATGTAAATACGTAATATATGTAAATACGCAATATATGTAAATATGCAATATATGTAAATATGCAATATATGTAAATATGCAATATATGTAAATATGCAATATATGTAAATATGCAATATATGTAAATATGCAATATATGTAAATATGCAATATATGTAAGTATGCAATATATGTAAATACGCAATATATGTAAATATGCAATATATGTTAATATGCAATATATGTAAAAACGCAATATATTTAAATATGCAATATATGTAAATATGCAATATATGTAAATATGCAATAAATGTAAATATGCAATATATGTTAATATGCAATATATGTGAATATGCAATATATGTAAATATGCAATATATGTAAATATGCAATATATGTAAATATGCAATATATGTAAATATGCAATATATGTAAATATGCAATAAATGTAAATATGCAATATATGTTAATATGCAATATATGTAAATATGCAATATATGTAAATATGAAATGTATGTAAATATGAAATATATGTAAATATGTAATATATGTAAATATGCAATATATGTTAATATGAAATATATATAAATATGCAATATATGTAAATATGCAATATATGTAAATACGAAATATATGTAAATACGCAATATATGTAAATATGCAATATATGTAAATATGCAATATATGTAAATATGCAATATATGTAAATATGCAATATATGTAAATAGGCAATATATGTAAATATGCAATATATGTAAGTATGCAATATATGTAAATACGCAATATATGTAAATATGCAATATATGTTAATATGCAATATATGTAAAAACGCAATATATGTAAATATGCAATATATGTAAATATGCAATATATGTAAATATGCAATAAATGTAAATATGCAATATATGTTAATATGCAATATATGTAAATATGCAATATATGTAAAAATGAAATGTATGTAAATATGAAATATATGTAAATATGCAATATATGTAAATATGCAATACATGTAAATATGCAATATATGTAAATATGCAATATATGTGAATATGCAATATATGTAAATATGTAATATATGTAAATATGCAATATATGTAAATATGCAATATATGTGAATATGCAAAATATGTAAATATGCAGTATATGTAAATATGCAATATATGTAAATATGCAATATATGTAAATATGCAATATATGTAAATACGCAATATATGTAAATATGCAATATATGTAAATATGCAATATATGTAAATATGCAATATATGAAATATGCAATAGATGTAAATATGCAATATATGTAAATATGCAATATATGTAATTATGCAATATATGTAAATACGCAATATATGTAAATATGCAATATATGTTAATATGCAATATATGTAAAAACGCAATATATGTAAATATGCAATATATGTAAATATGCAATATATGTAAATATGCAATAAATGTAAATATGCAATATATGTTAATATGCAATATATGTAAATATGCAATATATGTAAATATGAAATGTATGTAAATATGAAAAATATGTAAATATGTAATATATGTAAATATGCAATATATGTTAATATGAAATATATATAAATATGCAATATATGTAAATATGCAATATATGTAAATACGAAATATATGTAAATACGTAATATATGTAAATACGCAATATATGTAAATATGCAATATATGTAAATATGCAATATATGTAAATATGCAATATATGTAAATATGCAATATATGTAAATATGCAATATATGTAAATATGCAATATATGTAAATATGCAATATATGTAAGTATGCAATATATGTAAATACGCAATATATGTAAATATGCAATATATGTTAATATGCAATATATGTAAAAACGCAATATATTTAAATATGCAATATATGTAAATATGCAATATATGTAAATATGCAATAAATGTAAATATGCAATATATGTTAATATGCAATATATGTGAATATGCAATATATGTAAATATGCAATATATGTAAATATGCAATATATGTAAATATGCAATATATGTAAATATGCAATATATGTAAATATGCAATAAATGTAAATATGCAATATATGTTAATATGCAATATATGTAAATATGCAATATATGTAAATATGAAATGTATGTAAATATGAAATATATGTAAATATGTAATATATGTAAATATGCAATATATGTTAATATGAAATATATATAAATATGCAATATATGTAAATATGCAATATATGTAAATACGAAATATATGTAAATACGCAATATATGTAAATATGCAATATATGTAAATATGCAATATATGTAAATATGCAATATATGTAAATATGCAATATATGTAAATAGGCAATATATGTAAATATGCAATATATGTAAGTATGCAATATATGTAAATACGCAATATATGTAAATATGCAATATATGTTAATATGCAATATATGTAAAAACGCAATATATGTAAATATGCAATATATGTAAATATGCAATATATGTAAATATGCAATAAATGTAAATATGCAATATATGTTAATATGCAATATATGTAAATATGCAATATATGTAAAAATGAAATGTATGTAAATATGAAATATATGTAAATATGCAATATATGTAAATATGCAATACATGTAAATATGCAATATATGTAAATATGCAATATATGTGAATATGCAATATATGTAAATATGTAATATATGTAAATATGCAATATATGTAAATATGCAATATATGTGAATATGCAAAATATGTAAATATGCAGTATATGTAAATATGCAATATATGTAAATATGCAATATATGTAAATATGCAATATATGTAAATACGCAATATATGTAAATATGCAATATATGTAAATATGCAATATATGTAAATATGCAATATATGTAAATATGCAATAGATGTAAATATGCAATATATGTAAATATGCAATATATGTAATTATGCAATATATGTAAATATGCAATATATGTAAATACGCAATATATGTAATTATGCAATATATGTAAATATGCAATATATGTAAATATGCAATAGATGTAAATATGCAATATATGTAAATATGCAATATATGTAATTATGCAATATATGTAAATACGCAATATATGTAAATTAGCAATATATGTTAATATGCAATATATGTAAAAACGCAATATATGTAAATATGCAATATATGTAAATATGCAATATATGTAAATATGCAATAAATGTAAATATGCAATATATGTTAATATGCAATATATGTAAATATGCAATATATGTAAATATGCAATATATGTAAATATGCAATATATGTAAATATGCAATATATGTAAATATGCAATATATGTAAATATGCAATATATGTAAATATGCAATATATGTGAATATGCAATATATGTAAAGATGCAATATATGTAAATATGCAATATATGTAAATATGCAATATATGTAAATATGCAATATATGTAAATATGCAATATATGTAAAAATGCAATATATGTAAATATGCAATATATGTAAATATGCAATATATGTAAATATGCAATATATGTAAATATGCAATATATGTGAATATGCAATATATGCAAATATGCAATATATGTAAATATGCAATACATGTAAATATGCAATATACGTAAATATGCAATATATGTAAATATGCAATATATGTAAATATGCATTATATGTAAATATGCAATATATGTAAATATGCAATATATGCAAATATGCAATATATGTAAATATGCAATACATGTAAATATGCAATATACGTAAATATGCAATATATGTAAATATGCAATATATGTAAATATGCAATATATGTAAATATGCAATATATGCAAATATGCAATATATGTAAATATGCAATACATGTAAATATGCAATATATGTAAATATGCAATATATGTAAATATGCAATATATGTAAATATGCAATATATGTAAATATGCACTATATGTAAATATGCAATATATGTAAATATGCAATATATGTAAATATGCAATATATGTAAATAAGCAATATATGTAAATATGCAATATATGTAAATATGCAGTATATGTAAATATGCAATATATGTAAATATGCAATATATGTAAATATGCAATATATGTAAATATGCAATATATGTAATTATGCAATATATGTAAATATGCAATATATGTAAATAAGCAATATATGTAAATATGCAATATATGTAAATATGCAATATATGTAAATATGCAATATATGTAAATATGCAATATATGTAAATATGCAATATATGTAAATATGCAATATATGTAAATATGCAATATATGTAAATATGCAATACATGTAAATATGCACTATACGTAAATATGCAATATATGTAAATAT
Source organism: Piscicola geometra (assembly GCA_943735955.1). NCBI lineage: Eukaryota > Metazoa > Annelida > Clitellata > Hirudinida > Piscicolidae > Piscicola > Piscicola geometra. Next base: position 50,365 of record CALSEQ010000006.1, on the reverse strand, counting down.
GCAATATATGTAAATATGCGATATATGTAAATATGCAATATATGCAAATATGCAATATATGTAAATATGCAATACATGTAAATATGCAATATATGTAAATATGCAATATATGTAAATATGCAATAAATGTAAATATGCAATATATGTAAATATGCAATATATGTAAATATGCAATATATGTAAATATGCAATATATGTAAATATGCAATATATGTAAATAAGCAATATATGTAAATATGCAATATATGTAAATATGCAATATATGTAAATATGCAATATATGTAAATATGCAATATATTTAAATATGCAATATATGTAAATATGCAATATATGTAATTATGCAATATATGTAAATATGCAATATATGTAAATATGCAATATATGTAAATATGCAATATATGTAAATATGCAATATATGTAAATATGCAATATATGTAAATATGCATTATATGTAAATATGCAATATATGTAAATATGCAATATATGTAAATATGCAATATATGTAAATATGCAATATATGTAAATATGCAATATATGTAAATATGCAATATATGTAAATATGCAATATATGTAAATATGCAATATATGTAAATATGCAATATATGTAAATATGCAATATATGTAAATATGCAATATATGTAAATATGCAATATATTTAAATATGCAATATATGTGAATATGCAATATATGTAAATATGCAATATATGTAAATATGCAATATATGTAAATATGCAAAATATGTAAATATGCAATATATGTAAATATGCAATATATGTAAATATGCAATATATGTAACTATGCAATATATGTAAATATGCAATATATGTAAATATGCAATATATGTGACTATGCAATATATGCAAATATGCAATATATGTAAATATGCAATACATGTAAATATGCAATATACTTAAATATGCAATATATGTAAATATGCAATATATGTAAATATGCAATATATGTAAATATGCAATATATGTAAATATGCAATATATGCAAATATGCAATATATGTAAATATGCAATACATGTAAATATGCAATATACGTAAATATGCAATATATGTAAATATGCAATATATGTAAATATGCAATATATGTAAATATGCAATATATGCAAATATGCAATATATGTAAATATGCAATACATGTAAATATGCAATATATGTAAATATGCAATATATGTAAATATGCAATATATGTAAATATGCAATATATGTAAATATGCAATATATGTAAATATGCAATATATGTAAATATGCAATATATGTAAATATGCAATATATGTAAATAAGCAATATATGTAAATATGCAATATATGTAAATATGCAATATATGTAAATATGCAATATATGTAAATATGCAATATATGTAATTATGCAATATATGTAAATATGCAATATATGTAAATATGCAATATATGTAAATATGCAATATATGTATATATGCAATATATGTAAATATGCAATATATGTAAATATGCAATATATGTAAATATGCAATATATGTAAATATGCAATATATGTAAATATGCAATATATGTAAATATGCAATATATGTAAATATGCAATATATGTAAATATGCAATATATGTAAATATGCAATATATGTAAATATGCAATATATGTAAATATGCAATATATGTAAATATGCAATATATGTAAATACGCAATATATGTAAATATGCAATATATGTAAATATGCAATAAATGTAAATATGCAATATATGTAAATATGCAATACATGTAAATATGCAATATATGTAAATATGCAATATATGTAAATATGCAATATATGTAAATATGCAATATATGTAAATATGCAATATATGTAAATATGCAATATATGTAAATATGCAATATATGTAAATATGCAATATATGTAAATATGCAATATATGTAAATATGCAATATATGTAAATATGCAATATATGTAAATATGCAATATATGTAAATATGCAATATATGTAAATATGCAATATATGTAAATATGCAATATATGTAAATATGCAATATATGTAAATATGCAATATATGTAAATATGCAATATATGTAAATATGCAATATATGTAAATAAGCAATATATGTGAATATGCAATATATGTAAATATGCAATATATGTAAATATGCAATATATGTAAATATGCAATATATGTAAATATGCAATATATGTAAATATGCAATATATGTAAACAAGCAATATATGTAAATATGCAATATATGTAAATATGCAATGTATGTAAATATGCAATATATGTAAATATGCAATATATGTTAAAATGCAATATATGTAAATATGCAATATATGTAAATATGCAATATATGTGACTATGCAATATATGCAAATATGCAATATATGTAAATATGCAATACATGTAAATATGCAATATACTTAAATATGCAATATATGTAAATATGCAATATATGTAAATATGCAATATATGTAAATATGCAATATATGTAAATATGCAATATATGCAAATATGCAATATATGTAAATATGCAATACATGTAAATATGCAATATACGTAAATATGCAATATATGTAAATATGCAATATATGTAAATATGCAATATATGTAAATATGCAATATATGCAAATATGCAATATATGTAAATATGCAATACATGTAAATATGCAATATATGTAAATATGCAATATATGTAAATATGCAATATATGTAAATATGCAATATATGTAAATATGCAATATATGTAAATATGCAATATATGTAAATATGCAATATATGTAAATATGCAATATATGTAAATAAGCAATATATGTAAATATGCAATATATGTAAATATGCAATATATGTAAATATGCAATATATGTAAATATGCAATATATGTAATTATGCAATATATGTAAATATGCAATATATGTAAATATGCAATATATGTAAATATGCAATATATGTATATATGCAATATATGTAAATATGCAATATATGTAAATATGCAATATATGTAAATATGCAATATATGTAAATATGCAATATATGTAAATATGCAATATATGTAAATATGCAATATATGTAAATATGCAATATATGTAAATACGCAATATATGTAAATATGCAATATATGTAAATATGCAATATATGTAAATATGCAATATATGTAAATATGCAATATATGTAAATATGCAATATATGTAAATATGCAATATATGTAAATATGCAATATATGTAAATATGCAATATATGTAAATATGCAATATATGTAAATATGCAATATATGTAAATATGCAATATATGTAAATATGCAATATATGTAAATATGCAATATATGTAAATATGCAATATATGTAAATATGCAATATATGTAAATATGCAATATATGTAAATATGCAATATATGTAAATATGCAATATATGTAAATATGCAATATATGTAAATATGCAATATATGTAAATATGCAATATATGTAAATATGCAATATATGTAAATAAGCAATATATGTGAATATGCAATATATGTAAATATGCAATATATGTAAATATGCAATATATGTAAATATGCAATATATGTAAATATGCAATATATGTAAATATGCAATATATGTAAACAAGCAATATATGTAAATATGCAATATATGTAAATATGCAATGTATGTAAATATGCAATATATGTAAATATGCAATATATGTTAAAATGCAATATATGTAAATATGCAATATATGAAAACATGCAATATATGTAAATATGCAATATATGTAAATATGCAATATATGTAAATATGCAATATATGTGAATATGCAATATATGTAAATATGCAATATATGTAAATATGCAATATATGTAAATATGCAATATATGTAAATATGCAATATATGTAAATATGCAATATATGTAAATATGCAATATATGTAAATATGCAATATATGTAAATATGCAATATATGCAAATATGCAATATATGTAAATATGCAATACATGTAAAAATGCAATATACGTAAATATGCAATATATGTAAATATGCAATATATGTAAATATGCATTATATGTAAATATGCAAAATATGTAAATATGCAATATATGTAAAGATGCAATATATGTAAATATGCAATATATGTATAAATGCATAATATGTAAATATGCAATATATGTAAATATGCAATATATGTAAATATGCAATATATGTAAATATGCAATATATGTAAATATGCAATATATGTAAATATGCAATATATGTAAATATGCAATATATGTAAATATGCAATATATGTAAATATGCAATATATGTAAATATGCAATATATGTAAATATGCAATATATGTAAATATGCAATATATGTAAATATGCAATATATGTAAATATGCAATATATGTAAATATGCAATATATGTAAATATGCAATATATGTAAATAAGCAATATATGTGAATATGCAATATATGTAAATATGCAATATATGTAAATATGCAATATATGTAAATATGCAATATATGTAAATATGCAATATATGTAAATATGCAATATATGTAAACAAGCAATATATGTAAATATGCAATATATGTAAATATGCAATGTATGTAAATATGCAATATATGTAAATATGCAATATATGTTAAAATGCAATATATGTAAATATGCAATATATGAAAACATGCAATATATGTAAATATGCAATATATGTAAATATGCAATATATGTAAATATGCAATATATGTGAATATGCAATATATGTAAATATGCAATATATGTAAATATGCAATATATGTAAATATGCAATATATGTAAATATGCAATATATGTAAATATGCAATATATGTAAATATGCAATATATGTAAATATGCAATATATGTAAATATGCAATATATGCAAATATGCAATATATGTAAATATGCAATACATGTAAAAATGCAATATACGTAAATATGCAATATATGTAAATATGCAATATATGTAAATATGCATTATATGTAAATATGCAAAATATGTAAATATGCAATATATGTAAAGATGCAATATATGTAAATATGCAATATATGTATAAATGCATAATATGTAAATATGCAATATATGTAAATATGCAATATATGTAAATATGCAATATATGTAAATATGCAATATATGTAAATATGCAATATATGTAATTATGCAATATATGAAAATATGCAATATAGGTATATATGCAACATATGTAAATATGCAATATATGTAAATAGGCAATATATGTAAATATGCAATATATGTAAATATGCAATATATGTAAATAAGCAATATATGTAAATATGCAATATATGTAAATATGCAATATATGTAAATATGCAATATATGTAAATATGCAATTTATGTTAAAATGCAATATATGTAAATGTGCAATATATGAAAACATGCAATATATGTAAATATGCAATATATGTAAATATGCAATATATGTAAATATGCAATATATGTGAATATGCAATATATGTAAATATGCAATATATGTAAATATGCAAAATATGTAAATATGCAATATATGTAAATATGCAATATATGTAAATATGCAATATATGTAAATATGCAATATATGCAAATATGCAATATATGTAAATATGCAATACATGTAACTATGCAATATACGTAAATATGCAATATATGTAAATATGCAATATATGTAAATATGCATTATATGTAAATATGCAATATATGTAAATATGCAATATATGTAAAGATGCAATATATGTAAATATGCAATATATGTATAAATGCATAATATGTAAATATGCAATATATGTAAATATGCAATATATGTAAATATGCAATATATGTAAATATGCAATATATGCAAATATGCAATATATGTAAATATGCAATACATGTAAATATGCAATATACGTAAATATGCAATATATGTAAATATGCAATATATGTGAATATGCGATATATGTAAATATGCAATATATGCAAATATGCAATATATGTAAATATGCAATACATGTAAATATGCAATATATGTAAATATGCAATATATGTAAATATGCAATAAATGTAAATATGCAATATATGTAAATATGCAATATATGTAAATATGCAATATATGTAAATATGCAATATATGTAAATATGCAATATAAGTAAATAAGCAATATATGTAAATATGCAATATATGTAAATATGCAATATATGTAAATATGCAATATATGTAAATATGCAATATATGTAAATATGCAATATATGTAAATATGCAATATATGTAATTATGCAATATATGTAAATATGCAATATATGTAAATATGCAATATATGTAAATATGCAATATATGTAAATATGCAATATATGTAAATATGCAATATATGTAAATATGCAATATATGTAAATAAGCAATATATGTAAATATGCAATATATGTAAATATGCAATATATGTAAATATGCAATATATGTAAATATGCAATATATGTAAATATGCAATATATGTAAATATGCAATATATGTAAATATGCAATATATGTAAATATGCAATATATGTAAATATGCAATATATGTAAATATGCAATATATGTAAATAAGCAATATATGTAAATATGCAATATATGTAAATATGCAATATATGTAAATATGCAATATATGTAAATATGCAATATATGTAAATATGCAATATATGTAAATATGCAATATATGTAAATATGCAATATATGTAAATAAGCAATATATGTAAATATGCAGTATATGTAAATATGCAATGTATGTAAATATGCAATATATGTAAATATGCAATATATGTTAAAATGCAATATATGTAAATATGCAATATATGAAAACATGCAATATATGTAAATATGCAATATATGTAAATATGCAATATATGTAAATATGCAATATATGTGAATATGCAATATATGTAAATATGCAATATATGTAAATATGCAATATATGTAAATATGCAAAATATGTAAATATGCAATATATGTAAATATGCAATATATGTAAATATGCAATATATGTAAATATGCAATATATGCAAATATGCAATATATGTAAATATGCAATACATGTAAATATGCAATATACGTAAATATGCAATATATGTAAATATGCAATATATGTAAATATGCATTATATGTAAATATGCAATATATGTAAATATGCAATATATGTAAAGATGCAATATATGTAAATATGCAATATATGTATAAATGCATAATATGTAAATATGCAATATATGTAAATATGCAATATATGTAAATATGCAATATATGCAAATATGCAATATATGTAAATATGCAATATATGTAATTATGCAATATATGAAAATATGCAATATAGATATATATGCAACATATGTAAATATGCAATATATGTAAATAGGCAATACATGTAAATATGCAATATAGGTAAATATGCAATATATGTAAATAAGCAATATATGTAAATATGCAATATATGTAAATATGCAATATATGTAAATATGCAATATATGTAAATATGCAATATATGTTAAAATGCAATATATGTAAATATGCAATATATGTAAATATGCAATATATGTGAATATGCAATATATGTAAATATGCAATATATGTAAATAAGCAATATATGTAAATATGCAATATATGTAAATATGCAATATATGTAAATATGCAATATATGTAAATATGCAATATATGTTAAAATGCAATATATGTAAATATGCAATATATGTAAATATGCAATATATGTGAATATGCAATATATGTAAATATGCAATATATGTAAATATGCAATATATGTGAATATGCAATATATGTAAATATGCAATATATGTGAATATGCAATATATGAAAACACGCAATATATGTAAATATGCAATATATGTAAATATGCAATATATGTAAATATGCAATATATGTGAATATGCAATATATGTAAATATGCAATATATGTGAATATGCAATATATGTAAATATGCAATATATGTAAATATGCAATATATGTGAATATGCAATATATGTAAATATGCAATATATGTAAATATGCAAAATATGTAAATATGCAATATATGTAAATATGCAATATATGTAAATATGCAATATATGTAAATATGCAATATATGCAAATATGCAATATATGTAAATATGCAATACATGTAAATATGCAATATACGTAAATATGCAATAGATGTAAATATGCAATATATGTAAATATGCATTATATGTAAATATGCAATATATGTAAATATGCAATATATGTAAAGATGCAATATATGTAAATATGCAATATATGTATAAATGCATAATATGTAAATATGCAATATATGTAAATATGCAATATATGTAAATATGCAATATATGTAAATATGCAATATATGTAAATATGCAATATATGTAAATATGCAATATATGTAAATATGCAATATATGTTAAAATGCAATATATGTAAATATGCAATATATGTAAATATGCAATATATGTGAATATGCAATATATGTAAATATGCAATATATGTAAATAAGCAATATATGTAAATATGCAATATATGTAAATATGCAATATATGTAAATATGCAATATATGTAAATATGCAATATATGTTAAAATGCAATATATGTAAATATGCAATATATGTAAATATGCAATATATGTGAATATGCAATATATGTAAATATGCAATATATGTAAATATGCAATATATGTGAATATGCAATATATGTAAATATGCAATATATGTGAATATGCAATATATGAAAACACGCAATATATGTAAATATGCAATATATGTAAATATGCAATATATGTAAATATGCAATATATGTAAATATGCAATATATGTGAATATGCAATATATGTAAATATGCAATATATGTGAATATGCAATATATGTAAATATGCAATATATGTAAATATGCAATATATGTGAATATGCAATATATGTAAATATGCAATATATGTAAATATGCAAAATATGTAAATATGCAATATATGTAAATATGCAATATATGTAAATATGCAATATATGTAAATATGCAATATATGCAAATATGCAATATATGTAAATATGCAATACATGTAAATATGCAATATACGTAAATATGCAATAGATGTAAATATGCAATATATGTAAATATGCATTATATGTAAATATGCAATATATGTAAATATGCAATATATGTAAAGATGCAATATATGTAAATATGCAATATATGTATAAATGCATAATATGTAAATATGCAATATATGTAAATATGCAATATATGTAAATATGCAATATATGTAAATATGCAATATTTGTAAATATGCAATATATGTAATTATGCAATATATGAAAATATGTAATATAGGTATATATGCAACATTTGTAAATATGCAATATATGTAAATAGGCAATATATGTAAATATGCAATATATGTAAATATGCAATATATGTAAATATGCAGTATATGTAAATATGCAATATGTGTAAATATGCAATATAATTTAAATATGCAATATATGTAAAGATGCAATATATGTAAATATGCAAGATATGTAAATATGCAATATATGTAAATATGCAATATATGTAAATATGCAATATATGTAAATATGCAATATATGTAAATATGCAATGTATGTAAATAAGCAATATATGAAAATATGCAATATATGTAAATATGCAATATATGTAAATATGCAATATATGTAAATATGCAATATATGTAAATATGCAATATATGTAAATATGCAATATATGTAAATATGCAATATATGTAAATATGCAATATATGTAAATATGCAATTTATGTAAATATGCAATATATGTAAATAAGCAATATATGTAAATATGCAATATATGTAAATATGCAATATATGTAAATATGCAATATATGTAAATATGCAATATATGTAAATATGCAATATATGTAAATATGCAATATATGTAAATAGGCAATATATGTAAATATGCAATATATGTAAATATGCAATATATGTAAATATGCAATATATGTAAATAAGCAATATATGTAAATATGCAATATATGTAAATATGCAATGTATGTAAATATGCAATATATGTAAATATGCAATATATGTTAAAATGCAATATATGTAAATATGCAATATATGAAAACATGCAATATATGTAAATATGCAATATATGAAAACACGCAATATATGTAAATATGCAATATATGTAAATATGCAATATATGTAAATATGCAATATATGTGAATATGCAATATATGTAAATATGCAATATATGTAAATATGCAAAATTTGTAAATATGCAATCTATGTAAATATGCAATATATGTAAATATGCAATATATGTAAATATGCAATATATGCAAATATGCAATATATGTAAATATGCAATACATGTAAATATGCAATATACGTAAATATGCAATATATGTAAATATGCAATATATGTAAATATGCATTATATGTAAATATGCAATATATGTAAATATGCAATATATGTAAAGATGCAATATATGTAAATATGCAATATATGTATAAATGCATAATATGTAAATATGCAATATATGTAAATATGCAATATATGTAAATATGCAATATATGTAAATATGCAATATATGTATATATGCAATATATGTAATTATGCAATATATGAAAATATGCAATATAGGTATATATGCAACATTTGTAAATATGCAATATATGTAAATAGGCAATATATGTAAATATGCAATATATGTAAATATGCAATATATGTAAATATGCAGTATATGTAAATATGCAATATGTGTAAATATGCAATATAATTTAAATATGCAATATATGTAAAGATGCAATATATGTAAATATGCAAGATATGTAAATATGCAATATATGTAAATATGCAATATATGTAAATATGCAATATATGTAAATATGCAATATATGTAAATATGCAATGTATGTAAATAAGCAATATATGTAAATATGCAATATATGTAAATATGCAATATATGTAAATATGCAATATATGTAAATATGCAATATATGTAAATATGCAATATATGAAAATATGCAATATATGTAAATATGCAATATATGTAAATATGCAATATATGTAAATATGCAATATATGTAAATAAGCAATATATGTAAATATGCAATATATGTAAATATGCAATATATGTAAATATGCAATATATGTAAATATGCAATATATGTAAATATGCAATATATGTAAATATGCAATATATGTAAATAGGCAATATATGTAAATATGCAATATATGTAAATATGCAATATATGTAAATATGCAATATATGTAAATAAGCAATATATGTAAATATGCAATATATGTAAATATGCAATGTATGTAAATATGCAATATATGTAAATATGCAATATATGTTAAAATGCAATATATGTAAATATGCAATATATGAAAACATGCAATATATGTAAATATGCAATATATGTAAATATGCAATATATGTAAATATGCAATATATGTGAATATGCAATATATGTAAATATGCAATATATGTAAATATGCAATTTATGTAAATATGCAATATATGTAAATTTGAATATATGTAAATATGCAACATATGTAAATATGCAATATATGTAAATAGGCAATACATGTAAATATGCAATATAGGTATATATGCAATATATGTAAATAAGCAATATATGTAAATATGCAATATATGTAAATATGCAATATATGTAAATATGCAATATATGTAAATATGCAATATATGTTAAAATGCAATATATGTAAATATGCAATATATGTAAATATGCAATATATGTGAATATGCAATATATGTAAATATGCAATATATGTAAATAAGCAATATATGTAAATATGCAATATATGTAAATATGCAATATATGTAAATATGCAATATATGTAAATATGCAATATATGTTAAAATGCAATATATGTAAATATGCAATATATGTAAATATGCAATATATGTGAATATGCAATATATGTAAATATGCAATATATGTAAATATGCAATATATGTGAATATGCAATATATGTAAATATGCAATATATGTGAATATGCAATATATGAAAACACGCAATATATGTAAATATGCAATATATGTAAATATGCAATATATGTAAATATGCAATATATGTAAATATGCAATATATGTGAATATGCAATATATGTAAATATGCAATATATGTGAATATGCAATATATGTAAATATGCAATATATGTAAATATGCAATATATGTGAATATGCAATATATGTAAATATGCAATATATGTAAATATGCAATATATGTAAATATGCAATATATGTAAATATGCAATATATGTAAATATGCAATATATGTAAATATGCAATATATGCAAATATGCAATATATGTAAATATGCAATACATGTAAATATGCAATATACGTAAATATGCAATAGATGTAAATATGCAATATATGTAAATATGCATTATATGTAAATATGCAATATATGTAAATATGCAATATATGTAAAGATGCAATATATGTAAATATGCAATATATGTATAAATGCATAATATGTAAATATGCAATATATGTAAATATGCAATATATGTAAATATGCAATATATGTAAATATGCAATATATGTAAATATGCAATATATGTAATTATGCAATATATGAAAATATGTAATATAGGTATATATGCAACATTTGTAAATATGCAATATATGTAAATAGGCAATATATGTAAATATGCAATATATGTAAATATGCAATATATGTAAATATGCAGTATATGTAAATATGCAATATGTGTAAATATGCAATATAATTTAAATATGCAATATATGTAAAGATGCAATATATGTAAATATGCAAGATATGTAAATATGCAATATATGTAAATATGCAATATATGTAAATATGCAATATATGTAAATATGCAATATATGTAAATATGCAATGTATGTAAATAAGCAATATATGAAAATATGCAATATATGTAAATATGCAATATATGTAAATATGCAATATATGTAAATATGCAATATATGTAAATATGCAATATATGTAAATATGCAATATATGTAAATATGCAATATATGTAAATATGCAATATATGTAAATATGCAATATATGTAAATATGCAATATATGTAAATAAGCAATATATGTAAATATGCAATATATGTAAATATGCAATATATGTAAATATGCAATATATGTAAATATGCAATATATGTAAATATGCAATATATGTAAATATGCAATATATGTAAATAGGCAATATATGTAAATATGCAATATATGTAAATATGCAATATATGTAAATATGCAATATATGTAAATAAGCAATATATGTAAATATGCAATATATGTAAATATGCAATGTATGTAAATATGCAATATATGTAAATATGCAATATATGTTAAAATGCAATATATGTAAATATGCAATATATGAAAACATGCAATATATGTAAATATGCAATATATGAAAACACGCAATATATGTAAATATGCAATATATGTAAATATGCAATATATGTAAATATGCAATATATGTGAATATGCAATATATGTAAATATGCAATATATGTAAATATGCAAAATTTGTAAATATGCAATCTATGTAAATATGCAATATATGTAAATATGCAATATATGTAAATATGCAATATATGCAAATATGCAATATATGTAAATATGCAATACATGTAAATATGCAATATACGTAAATATGCAATATATGTAAATATGCAATATATGTAAATATGCATTATATGTAAATATGCAATATATGTAAATATGCAATATATGTAAAGATGCAATATATGTAAATATGCAATATATGTATAAATGGATAATATGTAAATATGCAATATATGTAAATATGCAATATATGTAAATATGCAATATATGTAAATATGCAATATATGTATATATGCAATATATGTAATTATGCAATATATGAAAATATGCAATATAGGTATATATGCAACATTTGTAAATATGCAATATATGTAAATAGGCAATATATGTAAATATGCAATATATGTAAATATGCAATATATGTAAATATGCAGTATATGTAAATATGCAATATGTGTAAATATGCAATATAATTTAAATATGCAATATATGTAAAGATGCAATATATGTAAATATGCAAGATATGTAAATATGCAATATATGTAAATATGCAATATATGTAAATATGCAATATATGTAAATATGCAATATATGTAAATATGCAATGTATGTAAATAAGCAATATATGTAAATATGCAATATATGTAAATATGCAATATATGTAAATATGCAATATATGTAAATATGCAATATATGTAAATATGCAATATATGAAAATATGCAATATATGTAAATATGCAATATATGTAAATATGCAATATATGTAAATATGCAATATATGTAAATAAGCAATATATGTAAATATGCAATATATGTAAATATGCAATATATGTAAATATGCAATATATGTAAATATGCAATATATGTAAATATGCAATATATGTAAATATGCAATATATGTAAATAGGCAATATATGTAAATATGCAATATATGTAAATATGCAATATATGTAAATATGCAATATATGTAAATAAGCAATATATGTAAATATGCAATATATGTAAATATGCAATGTATGTAAATATGCAATATATGTAAATATGCAATATATGTTAAAATGCAATATATGTAAATATGCAATATATGAAACATGCAATATATGTAAATATGCAATATATGTAAATATGCAATATATGTAAATATGCAATATATGTGAATATGCAAAATATGTAAATATGCAATATATGTAAATATGCAATATATGTAAATATGCAATATATGTAAATATGCAATATATGTAAATATGCAATATATGTAAATATGCAATATATGTAAATATGCAATATATGCAAATATGCAATATATGTAAATATGCAATACATGTAAATATGCAATATACGTAAATATGCAATATATGTAAATATGCAATATATGTAAATATGCATTATATGTAAATATGCAATATATGTAAATATGCAATATATGTAAAGATGCAATATATGTAAATATGCAATATATGTATAAATGCATAATATGTAAATATGCAATATATGTAAATATGCAATATATGTAAATATGCAATATATGCAAATATGCAATATATGTAAATATGCAATATATGTAATTATGCAATATATGAAAATATGCAATATAGATATATATGCAACATATGTAAATATGCAATATATGTAAATAGGCAATACATGTAAATATGCAATATAGGTAAATATGCAATATATGTAAATAAGCAATATATGTAAATATGCAATATATGTAAATATGCAATATATGTAAATATGCAATATATGTAAATATGCAATATATGTTAAAATGCAATATAGGTAAATGTGCAATATATGAAAACACGCAATATATGTAAATATGCAATATATGTAAATATGCAATATATGTAAATATGCAATATATGTGAATATGCAATATATGTAAATATGCAATATATGTAAATATGCAAAATATGTAAATATGCAATATATGTAAATATGCAATATATGTAAATATGCAATATATGTAAATATGCAATATATGCAAATATGCAATATATGTAAATATGCAATACATGTAAATATGCAATATACGTAAATATGCAATATATGTAAATATGCAATATATGTAAATATGCATTATATGTAAATATGCAATATATGTAAATATGCAATATATGTAAAGATGCAATATATGTAAATATGCAATATATGTATAAATGCATAATATGTAAATATGCAATATATGTAAATATGCAATATATGTAAATATGCAATATATGTAAATATGCAATATATGTAAATATGCAATATATGTAATTATGCAATATATGAAAATATGCAATATAGGTATATATGCAACATTTGTAAATATGCAATATATGTAAATAGGCAATATATGTAAATATGCAATATATGTAAATATGCAATATATGTAAATATGCAGTATATGTAAATATGCAATATGTGTAAATATGCAATATAATTTAAATATGCAATATATGTAAAGATGCAATATATGTAAATATGCAAGATATGTAAATATGCAATATATGTAAATATGCAATATATTTAAATATGCAATATATGTAAATATGCAATATATGTAAATATGCAATGTATGTAAATAAGCAATATATGTAAATATGCAATATATGTAAATATGCAATATATGTAAATATGCAATATATGTAAATATGCAATATATGTAAATATGCAATATATGTAAATATGCAATATATGTAAATATGCAATATATGTAAATAAGCAATATATGTAAATATGCAATAAATGTAAATATGCAATATATGTAAATATGCAATATATGTAAATATGCAATATATGTAAATATGCAATATATGTAAATATGCAATATATGTAAATATGCAATATATGTAATTATGCAATATATGAAAATATGCAATATAGGTATATATGCAACATTTGTAAATATGCAATATATGTAAATAGGCAATATATGTAAATATGCAATATATGTAAATATGCAATATATGTAAATATGCAGTATATGTAAATATGCAATATAATTTAAATATGCAATATATGTAAAGATGCAATATATGTAAATATGCAAGATATGTAAATATGCAATATATGTAAATATGCAATATATGTAAATATGCAATATATGTAAATATGCAATATATGTAAATATGCAATGTATGTAAATAAGCAATATATGTAAATATGCAATATATGTAAATATGCAATATATGTAAATATGCAATATATGTAAATATGCAGTATATGTAAATATGCAATATGTGTAAATATGCAATATAATTTAAATATGCAATATATGTAAAGATGCAATATATGTAAATATGCAAGATATGTAAATATGCAATATATGTAAATATGCAATATATGTAAATATGCAATATATGTAAATATGCAATATATGTAAATATGCAATGTATGTAAATAAGCAATATATGTAAATATGCAATATATGTAAATATGCAATATATGTAAATATGCAATATATGTAAATATGCAATATATGTAAATATGCAATATATGTAAATATGCAATATATGTAAATAAGCAATATATGAATATATGCAATAAATGTAAATATGCAATATATGTAAATATGCAATATATGTAAATATGCAATATATGTAAATATGCAATATATGTAAATATGCAATATATGTAAATAGGCAATATATGTAAATATGCAATATATGTAAATATGCAATATATGTAAATATGCAATATATGTAAATATGCAATATATGTTAAAATGCAATATATGTAAATATGCAATATATGAAAACATGCAATATATGTAAATATGCAATATATTTAAATATGCAATATATGTAAATATGCAATATATGTGAATATGCAATATATGTAAATATGCAATATATGTAAATATGCAATATATGTAAGTATGCAATATATGTAAATATGCAATATATGTAAATATGCAATATATGTAAATATGCAATATATGTAAATATGCAATATATGTAAATATGCAATATATGTAAAGATGCAATATATGTAAATATGCAATATATGTATAAATGCATAATATGTAAATATGCAATATATGTAAATATGCAATATATGTAAATATGCAATATATGTAAATATGCAATATATGTAAATATGCAATATATGTAAATATGCAATATATGTAAATATGTAATATATGTAATTATGCAATATAGGAAAATATGCAATATAGGTATATATGCAACATATGTAAATATGCAATATATGTAAATAGGCAATATATGTAAATATGCAATATATGTAAATATGCAATATATGTAAATATGCAATATATGTAAATATGCAATATGTGTAAATATGCAATATAATTTAAATATGCGATATATGTAAAGATGCAATATATGTAAATATGCAAGATATGTAAATATGCAATATATGTAAATATGCAATATATGTGAATATGCAATATATGTAAATATGCAATATATGTAAATAAGCAATATATGTAAATATGCAATACATGTAAATATGCAATATATGTAAATATGCAATATATGTGAATATGCAATATATGTAAATATGCAATATATGTAAATAAGCAATATATGTAAATATGCAATATATGTAAATATGCAATATATGTAAATATGCAATATATGTAAATATGCAATATATGTAAATATGCATTATATGTGAATATGCAATATATGTAAATATGCAATATATGTAAATATGCAATATATGTAAATATGCAATATATGTGAATATGCAATATATGTAAATATGCAATATATGTAAATATGCAAAATTTGTAAATATGCAATATATGTAAATATGCAATATATGTAAATATGCAATATATGTAAATATGCAATATATGCAAATATGCAATATATGTAAATATGCAATACATGTAAATATGCAATATACGTAAATATGCAATATATGTAAATATGCAATATATGTAAATATGCATTATATGTAAATATGCAATATATGTAAATATGCAATATATGTAAAGATGCAATATATGTAAATATGCAATATATGTATAAATGCATAATATGTAAATATGCAATATATGTAAATATGCAATATATGTAAATATGCAATATATGTAAATATGCAATATATGTAATTATGCAATATATGAAAATATGCAATATAGGTATATATGCAACATTTGTAAATATGCAATATATGTAAATAGGCAATATATGTAAATATGCAATATATGTAAATATGCATTATATGTAAATATGCAGTATATGTAAATATGCAATATGTGTAAATATGCAATATAATTTAAATATGCAATATATGTAAAGATGCAATATATGTAAATATGCAAGATATGTAAATATGCAATATATGTAAATATGCAATATATGTAAATATGCAATATATGTAAATATGCAATATATGTAAATATGCAATGTATGTAAATAAGCAATATATGTAAATATGCAATATATGTAAATATGCAATATATGTAAATATGCAATATATGTAAATAGGCAATACATGTAAATATGCAATATAGGTAAATATGCAATATATGTAAATGAGCAATATATGTAAATATGCAATATATGTAAATATGCAATATATGTAAATATGCAATATATGTAAATATGCAATATATGTTAAAATGCAATATATGAAAACATGCAATATATGTAAATATGCAATATATGTAAATAGGCAATATATGTAAATATGCAATATATGTAAATATGCAATATATGTAAATATGCAATATATGTAAATAAGCAATATATGTAAATATGCAATATATGTAAATATGCAATGTATGTAAATATGCAATATATGTAAATATGCAATATATGTTAAAATGCAATATATGTAAATATGCAATATATGAAAACATGCAATATATGTAAATATGCAATATATGTAAATATGCAATATATGTAAATATGCAATATATGTGAATATGCAATATATGTAAATATGCAATATATGTAAATATGCAATATATGTAAATATGCAATATATGTAAATATGCAATATATGTAAATATGCAATATATGTAAATATGCAATATATGTAAATATGCAATATATGCAAATATGCAATATATGTAAATATGCAATACATGTAAATATGCAATATACGTAAATATGCAATATATGTAAATATGCAATATATGTAAATATGCATTATATGTAAATATGCAATATATGTAAATATGCAATATATGTAAAGATGCAATATATGTAAATATGCAATATATGTATAAATGCATAATATGTAAATATGCAATATATGTAAATATGCAATATATGTAAATATGCAATATATGCAAATATGCAATATATGTAAATATGCAATATATGTAATTATGCAATATATGAAAATATGCAATATAGATATATATGCAACATATGTAAATATGCAATATATGTAAATAGGCAATACATGTAAATATGCAATATAGGTAAATATGCAATACATGTAAATATGCAATATAGGTAAATATGCAATATATGTAAATAAGCAATATATGTAAATATGCAATATATGTAAATATGCAATATATGTAAATATGCAATATATGTAAATATGCAAACATGCAAATATGCAATACATGTAAATATGCAATATATGTTAAAATGCAAAATATGTAAATATGCAATATATGTAAATATGCAATATATGTAAATATGCAATATATGTAAATATGCAATATATGCAAATATGCAATATATGTAAATATGCAATACATGTAAATATGCAATATACGTAAATATGCAATATATGTAAATATGCAATATATGTAAATATGCATTATATGTAAATATGCAATATATGTAAATATGCAATATATGTAAAGATGCAATATATGTAAATATGCAATATATGTATAAATGCATAATATGTAAATATGCAATATATGTAAATATGCAATATATGTAAATATGCAATATATGTAAATATGCAATATATGTAAATATGCAATATATGTAATTATGCAATATATGAAAATATGCAATATAGGTATATATGCAACATTTGTAAATATGCAATATATGTAAATAGGCAATATATGTAAATATGCAATATATGTAAATATGCAATATATGTAAATATGCAGTATATGTAAATATGCAATATGTGTAAATATGCAATATAATTTAAATATGCAATATATGTAAAGATGCAATATATGTAAATATGCAAGATATGTAAATATGCAATATATGTAAATATGCAATATATGTAAATATGCAATATATGTAAATATGCAATATATGTAAATATGCAATGTATGTAAATAAGCAATATATGTAAATATGCAATATATGTAAATATGCAATATATGTAAATATGCAATATATGTAAATATGCAATATATGTAAATATGCAATATATGTAAATATGCAATATATGTAAATATGCAATATATGTAAATATGCAATATATGTAAATATGCAATATATGTAGATAAGCAATATATGTAAATATGCAATATATGTAAATATGCAATATATGTAAATATGCAATATATGTAAATATGCAATATATGTAAATATGCAATATATGTAAATATGCAATATATGTAAATAGGCAATATATGTAAATATGCAACATATGTAAATATGCAATATATGTAAATATGCAATATATGTAAATATGCAATATATGTTAAAATGCAATATATGTAAATATGCAATATATGAAAACATGCAATATATGTAAATATGCAATATATTTAAATATGCAATATATGTAAATATGCAATATATGTGAATATGCAATATATGTAAATATGCAATATATTTAAATATGCAATATATGTAAGTATGCAATATATGTAAATATGCAATATATGTAAATATGCAATATATGTAAATATGCAATATATGTAAATATGCAATATATGTAAATATGCAATATATGTAAAGATGCAATATATGTAAATATGCAATATATGTATAAATGCATAATATGTAAATATGCAATATATGTAAATATGCAATATATGTAAATATGCAATATATGTAAATATGCAATATATGTAAATATGCAATATATGTAAATATGCAATATATGTAAATATGTAATATATGTAATTATGCAATATAGGAAAATATGCAATATAGGTATATATGCAACATATGTAAATATGCAATATATGTAAATAGGCAATATATGTAAATATGCAATATATGTAAATATGCAATATATGTAAATATGCAATATATGTAAATATGCAATATGTGTAAATATGCAATATAATTTAAATATGCGATATATGTAAAGATGCAATATATGTAAATATGCAAGATATGTAAATATGCAATATATGTATATATGCAATATATGTGAATATGCAATATATGTAAATATGCAATATATGTAAATAAGCAATATATGTAAATATGCAATACATGTAAATATGCAATATATGTAAATATGCAATATATGTGAATATGCAATATATGTAAATATGCAATATATGTAAATAAGCAATATATGTAAATATGCAATATATGTAAATATGCAATATATGTAAATATGCAATATATGTAAATATGCAATATATGTAAGTATGCAATATATGTAAATATGCAATATATGTAAATATGCAATATATGTAAATATGCAATATATGTAAATATGCAATATATGTAAATATGCAATATATTTAAATATGCAATATATGTAAATATGCAATATATGTTAAAATGCAATATATGTGAATATGCAATATATGAAAACATGCAATATATGTAAATATGCAATATATTTAAATATGCAATATATGTAAATATGCAATATATGTGAATATGCAATATATGTAAATATGCAATATATGTAAATATGCAATATATGTAAGTATGCAATATATGTAAATATGCAATATATGTAAATATGCAATATATGTAAATATGCAATATATGTAAATATGCAATATATGTAAATATGCAATATATGTAAAGATGCATGATATGTAAATATGCAATATATGTAAATATGCAATATATGTAATTATGCAATATATGAAAATATGCAATATAGGTATATATGCAACATATGTAAATATGCAATATATGTAAATAGGCAATATATGTAAATATGCAATATATGTAAATATGCAATATATGTAAATATGCAATATATGTAAATATGCAATATGTGTAAATATGCAATATAATTTGAATATGCAATATATGTAAAGATGCAATATATGTAAATATGCAAGATATGTAAATATGCAATATATGTAAATATGCAATATATGTGAATATGCAATATATCTAAATATGCAATATATGTAAATAAGCAATATATGTAAATATGCAATATATGTAAATATGCAATATATGTAAATATGCAATATATGTAAATATGCAATATATGTAAATATGCAATATATGTAAATATGCAATAAATGTAAATATGCAATATATGTAAATATGCAATATATGTAAATATGCAATATATGTAAATAAGCAAAATATGTAAATATGCAATATATGTAAATATGCAATATATGTAAATATGCAATATATGTAAATATGCAATATATGTAAATATGCAATATATGTAAATATGCAATATATGTAAATAAGCAATATATGTAAATATGCAATATATGTAAATATGCAATATATGTAAATATGCAATATATGTAAATATGCAATATATGTTAAAATGCAATATATGTAAATATGCAATATATGAAAACATGCAATATATGTAAATATGCAATATATGTAAATATGCAATATATGTAAATATGCAATATATGTGAATATGCAATATATGTAAATATGCAATATATGTAAATATGCAATATATGTAAATATGCAATATATGTAAATATGCAATATATGTAAATATGCAATATATGTAAATATGCAATAAATGTAAATATGCAATATATGTAAATATGCAATATATGCAAATATGCAATATATGTAAATATGCAATACATGTAAATATGCAATATACGTAAATATGCAATATATGTAAATATGCAATATATGTAAATATGCATTATATGTAAATATGCAATATATGTAAATATGCAATATATGTAAAGATGCAATATATGTAAATATGCAATATATGTATAAATGCATAATATGTAAATATGCAATATATGTAAATATGCAATATATGTAAATATGCAATATATGTAAATATGCAATATATGTAAATATGCAATATATGTAAATATGCAATATATGTAATTATGCAATATATGAAAATATGCAATATAGGTATATATGCAACATATGTAAATATGCAATATATGTAAATAGGCAATATATGTAAATAAGCAATATATGTAAATATGCAATATATGTAAATATGCAATATATGTAAATATGCAATATATGTAAATATGCAATATATGTTAAAATGCAATATATGTAAATGTGCAATATATGAAAACATGCAATATATGTAAATATGCAATATATGTAAATATGCAATATATGTAAATATGCAATATATGTGAATATGCAATATATGTAAATATGCAATATATGTAAATATGCAAAATATGTAAATATGCAATATATGTAAATATGCAATATATGTAAATATGCAATATATGTAAATATGCAATATATGCAAATATGCAATATATGTAAATATGCAATACATGTAAATATGCAATATACGTAAATATGCAATATATGTAAATATGCAATATATGTAAATATGCATTATATGTAAATATGCAATATATGTAAATATGCATTATATGTAAATATGCAATATATGTAAATATGCAATATATGTAAAGATGCAATATGTGTAAATATGCAATGTAATTTAAATATGCAATATATGTAAAGATGCAATATATGTAAATATGCAAGATATGTAAATATGCAATATATTTAAATATGCAATATATGTAAATATGCAATATATGTAAATATGCAATATATTTAAATATGCAATATATGTAAATATGCAATATATGTAAATATGCAATATATGTAAATGAGCAATATATGTAAATATGCAATATATGTAAATATGCAATATATGTAAATATGCAATATATGTAAATATGCAATATATGTAAATATGCAATATATGTAAATATGCAATATATGTAATTATGCAATATATGTAAATATGCAATATATGTAAATATGCAATATATGTGAATATGCAATATATGTAAATATGCAATATATGTAAATATGCAATATATGTAAATATGCAATATATGTAAATATGCAATATATGTAAATATGCAATATATGTAAATATGCAATATATGTAATTATGCAATATATGTAAATATGCAATATATGTAAATATGCAATATATGTGAATATGCAATATATGTAAATATGCAATATATGTAAATATGCAATATATGTAAATATGCAATATATGTAAATATGCAATATATGTAAATATGCATTATATGTGAATATGCAATATATGTAAATATGCAATATATGTAAATATGCAATATATGTAAATATGCAATATGTGTAAATATGCAATATAATTTAAATATGCAATAAATGTAAATATGCAATATATGTAAATATGCAATACATGTAAATATGCAATATATGTAAATATGCAATATATGTAAATATGCAATATATGTAAATATGCAATATATGTAAATATGCAATATATGCAAATATGCAATATATGTAAATATGCAATACATCTAAATATGCAATATACGTAAATATGCAATATATGTAAATATGCACTATATGTAAATATGCAATATATGTAAATATGCAATATATGTAAATATGCAATATATGTAAATATGCAATATATGTAAATATGCAATATATGTAAATATGCAATATATGTAAATATGCAATATATGTAAATATGCAATATTTGTAAATATGCAATATATGTAAATATGCAATATATGTAAATATGCAATATATGTAAATATGCAATATATGTAAATATGCAATATATGTAAATATGCAATATATGTAAATATGCAATATATGTAAATATGCAATAGATGTTAAAATGCAATATATGTAAATATACAATATATGAAAACATGCAATATATGTAAATATGCAATATATGTAAATATGCAATATATGTAAATATGCAATATATGTAAATATGCAATATATGAAAATATGCAATATATGTATATATGCAACATATGTAAATATGCAATATATGTAAAAAGGAAATATATGTAAATATGCAATATATGTAAATATGCAATATATGTGAATATGCAATATATGTAAATATGCAATATATGTAAATATGCAATATATGTAAATATGCATTATATGTGAATAGGCAATATATGTAAATATGCAATATATGTAAATATGCAATATATGTAAATATGCAATATATGTAAATATGCAATATATGTAAATATGCATTATATGTGAATATGCAATATATGTAAATATGCAATATATGTAAATATGCAATATATGTAAATATGCAATATGTGTAAATATGCAATATAATTTAAATATGCAATATATGTGAATATGCAATATATGTAAATATGCAATATATGTAAAGATGCAATATATGTAAATATGCAATATATGTAAACATGCAATATATGTAAATATGCAATATATGTAAATATGCAATATATGTAAACAATGCAATATATGTAAATATGCATTATATGTGAATATGCAATATATGTAAATATGCAATATATGTAAATATGCAATATATGTAAATATGCAATATGTGTAAATATGCAATATAATTTAAATATGCAATATATGTTAAAATGCAATATATGTAAATATGCAATATATGTAAATATGCAATATATGTAAATATGCAATATATGTAAATATGCAATATATGTAAATATGCAATATATGTAAATATGCAATATATGTAAATATGCAATATATGTAAATATGCAATATATGTAAATATGCAATATATGTAAATATGCAATATATGTTAAAATGCAATATATGTAAATATGCAATATATGAAAACATGCAATATATGTAAATATGCAATATATGTAAATATGCAATATATGTAAATATGCAATATATGTAAATATGCAATATATGTAAATATGCAATATATGAAAATATGCAATATATGTATATATGCAACATATGTAAATATGCAATATATGTAAAAAGGCAATATATGTAAATATGCAATATATGTAAATATGCAATATATGTAAATATGCAATATATGTAAATATGCAATATATGTAAATATGCAATATATGTAAATATGCATTATATGTGAATATGCAATATATGTAAATATGCAATATATGTAAATATGCAATATATGTAAATATGCAATATGTGTAAATATGCAATATATGTAAATATGCAATATATGTAAATATGCAATATATGTAAATATGCAGTATATGTAAATATGCAATATATGTAAATATGCAATATATGTAAATATGCAATATATGTAAATATGCAATATATGTAAATATGCATTATATGTGAATATGCAATATATGTAAATATGCAATATATGTAAATATGCAATATATGTAAATATGCAATATATGTAAATATGCAATATATGTAAATATGCAATATATGTAAATATGCAATATATGTAAATATGCAATATATGAAAATATGCAATATATGTATATATGCAACATATGTAAATATGCAATATATGTAAAAAGGCAATATATGTAAATATGCAATATATGTAAATATGCAATATATGTGAATATGCAATATATGTAAATATGCAATATATGTAAATATGCAATATATGTAAATATGCATTATATGTGAATAGGCAATATATGTAAATATGCAATATATGTAAATATGCAATATATGTAAATATGCAATATGTGTAAATATGCAATATATGTAAATATGCATTATATGTGAATAGGCAATATATGTAAATATGCAATATATGTAAATATGCAATATATGTAAATATGCAATATATGTAAATATACAATATATGTAAATATGCAATATATGTAAATATGCATTATATGTGAATATGCAATATATGTAAATATGCAATATATGTAAATATGCAATATATGTAAATATGCAATATGTGTAAATATGCAATATAATTTAAATATGCAATATATGTAAATATGCAATATATGTAAATATGCAATATATGTAAATATGCAATATATGTAAATATGCAATATATGTAAATATGCAATATATGTAAATATGCAATATATGTAAATATGCAATATATGTAAATATGCAATATATGTTAAAATGCAATATATGTAAATATGCAATATATGAAAACATGCAATATATGTAAATATGCAATATATGTAAATATGCAATATATGTAAATATGCAATATATGTAAATATGCAATATATGTAAATATGCAATATATGAAAATATGCAATATATGTATATATGCAACATATGTAAATATGCAATATATGTAAAAAGGCAATATATGTAAATATGCAATATATGTAAATATGCAATATATGTAAATATGCAATATATGTAAATATGCAATATATGTAAATATGCAATATATGTAAATATGCATTATATGTGAATATGCAATATATGTAAATATGCAATATATGTAAATATGCATTATATGTGAATAGGCAATATATGTAAATATGCAATATATGTAAATATGCAATATATGTAAATATGCAATATATGTAAATATGCAATATATGTAAATATGCAATATATGTAAATATGCATTATATGTGAATATGCAATATATGTAAATATGCAATATATGTAAATATGCAATATATGTAAATATGCAATATGTGTAAATATGCAATATAATTTAAATATGCAATATATGTAAATATGCAATATATGTAAATATGCAATATATGTAAATATGCAATATATGTAAATATGCAATATATGTAAATATGCAATATATGTAAATATGCAATATATGTAAATATGCAATATATGTAAATATGCAATATATGTTAAAATGCAATATATGTAAATATGCAATATATGAAAACATGCAATATATGTAAATATGCAATATATGTAAATATGCAATATATGTAAATATGCAATATATGTAAATATGCAATATATGTAAATATGCAATATATGTTAAAATGCAATATATGTAAATATGCAATATATGAAAACATGCAATATATGTAAATATGCAATATGTGTAAATATGCAATATATGTAAATATGCAATATATGTAAATATGCAATATATGTAAATATGCAGTATATGTAAATATGCAATATATGTAAATATGCAATATATGTAAATATGCAATATATGTAAATATGCAATATATGTAAATATGCATTATATGTGAATATGCAATATATGTGAATATGCAATATATGTAAATATGCAATATATGTAAATATGCAATATATGTAAATATGCAATAGATGTTAAAATGCAATATATGTAAATATGCAATATATGAAAACATGCAATATATGTAAATATGCAATATATGTAAATATGCAATATATGTAAATATGCAATATATGTAAATATGCAATATATGAAAATATGCAATATATGTATATATGCAACATATGTAAATATGCAATATATGTAAAAAGGCAATATATGTAAATATGCAATATATGTAAATATGCAATATATGTGAATATGCAATATATGTAAATATGCAATATATGTAAATATGCAATATATGTAAATATGCATTATATGTGAATAGGCAATATATGTAAATATGCAATATATGTAAATATGCAATATATGTAAATATGCAATATGTGTAAATATGCAATATATGTAAATATGCATTATATGTGAATAGGCAATATATGTAAATATGCAATATATGTAAATATGCAATATATGTAAATATGCAATATATGTAAATATGCAATATATGTAAATATGCAATATATGTAAATATGCATTATATGTGAATATGAAATATATGTAAATATGCAATATATGTAAATATGCAATATATGTAAATATGCAATATGTGTAAATATGCAATATAATTTAAATATGCAATATATGTAAATATGCAATATATGTAAATATGCAATATATGTAAATATGCAATATATGTAAATATGCAATATATGTAAATATGCAATATATGTAAATATGCAATATATGTAAATATGCAATATATGTTAAAATGCAATATATGTAAATATGCAATATATGAAAACATGCAATATATGTAAATATGCAATATATGTAAATATGCAATATATGTAAATATGCAATATATGTAAATATGCAATATATGTAAATATGCAATATATGAAAATATGCAATATATGTATATATGCAACATATGTAAATATGCAATATATGTAAAAAGGCAATATATGTAAATATGCAATATATGTAAATATGCAATATATGTAAATATGCAATATATGTAAATATGCAATATATGTAAATATGCAATATATGTAAATATGCATTATATGTGAATATGCAATATATGTAAATATGCAATATATGTAAATATGCAATATATGTAAATATGCAATATGTGTAAATATGCAATATATGTAAATATGCAATATATGTAAATATGCAATATATGTAAATATGCAGTATATGTAAATATGCAATATATGTAAATATGCAATATATGTAAATATGCAATATATGTAAATATGCAATATATGTAAATATGCATTATATGTGAATATGCAATATATGTAAATATGCAATATATGTAAATATGCAATATATGTAAATATGCAATAGATGTTAAAATGCAATATATGTAAATATGCAATATATGAAAACATGCAATATATGTAAATATGCAATATATGTAAATATGCAATATATGTAAATATGCAATATATGTAAATATGCAATATATGAAAATATGCAATATATGTATATATGCAACATATGTAAATATGCAATATATGTAAAAAGGCAATATATGTAAATATGCAATATATGTAAATATGCAATATATGTGAATATGCAATATATGTAAATATGCAATATATGTAAATATGCAATATATGTAAATATGCATTATATGTGAATAGGCAATATATGTAAATATGCAATATATGTAAATATGCAATATATGTAAATATGCAATATATGTAAATATGCAATATATGTATATATGCAACATATGTAAATATGCAATATATGTAAAAAGGCAATATATGTAAATATGCAATATATGTAAATATGCAATATATGTAAATATGCAATATATGTAAATATGCAATATATGTAAATATGCAATATATGTAAATATGCATTATATGTGAATATGCAATATATGTAAATATGCAATATATGTAAATATGCAATATATGTAAATATGCAATATGTGTAAATATGCAATATATGTAAATATGCAATATATGTAAATATGCAATATATGTGAATATGCAATATATGTAAATATGCAATATATGTAAATATGCAATATATGTAAATATGCATTATATGTGAATAGGCAATATATGTAAATATGCAATATATGTAAATATGCAATATATGTAAATATGCAATATATGTAAATATGCAATATATGTATATATGCAACATATGTAAATATGCAATATATGTAAAAAGGCAATATATGTAAATATGCAATATATGTAAATATGCAATATATGTAAATATGCAATATATGTAAATATGCAATATATGTAAATATGCAATATATGTAAATATGCATTATATGTGAATATGCAATATATGTAAATATGCAATATATGTAAACATGCAATATATGTAAATATGCAATATATGTAAATATGCAATATATGTAAATATGCAATATATGTAAATATGCATTATATGTGAATATGCAATATATGTAAATATGCAATATATGTAAATATGCAATATATGTAAATATGCAATATGTGTAAATATGCAATATAATTTAAATATGCAATATATGTTAAAATGCAATATATGTAAATATGCAATATATGTAAATATGCAATATATGTAAATATGCAATATATGTAAATATGCAATATATGTAAATATGCAATATATGTAAATATGCAATATATGTAAATATGCAATATATGTAAATATGCAATATATGTAAATATGCAATATATGTAAATATGCAATATATGTTAAAATGCAATATATGTAAATATGCAATATATGAAAACATGCAATATATGTAAATATGCAATATATGTAAATATGCAATATATGTAAATATGCAATATATGTAAATATGCAATATATGTAAATATGCAATATATGAAAATATGCAATATATGTATATATGCAACATATGTAAATATGCAATATATGTAAAAAGGCAATATATGTAAATATGCAATATATGTAAATATGCAATATATGTAAATATGCAATATATGTAAATATGCAATATATGTAAATATGCAATATATGTAAATATGCATTATATGTGAATATGCAATATATGTAAATATGCAATATATGTAAATATGCAATATATGTAAATATGCAATATGTGTAAATATGCAATATATGTAAATATGCAATATATGTAAATATGCAATATATGTAAATATGCAGTATATGTAAATATGCAATATATGTAAATATGCAATATATGTAAATATGCAATATATGTAAATATGCAATATATGTAAATATGCATTATATGTGAATATGCAATATATGTAAATATGCAATATATGTAAATATGCAATATATGTAAATATGCAATATATGTAAATATGCAATATATGTAAATATGCAATATATGTAAATATGCAATATATGTAAATATGCAATATATGAAAATATGCAATATATGTATATATGCAACATATGTAAATATGCAATATATGTAAATATGCAATATATGTAAATATGCATTATATGTGAATATGCAATATATGTAAATATGCAATATATGTAAATATGCAATATATGTAAATATGCAATATATGTAAATATGCAATATATGTAAATATGCAATATATGTAAATATGCAATATATGTAAATATGCAATATATGAAAATATGCAATATATGTATATATGCAACATATGTAAATATGCAATATATGTAAAAAGGCAATATATGTAAATATGCAATATATGTAAATATGCAATATATGTGAATATGCAATATATGTAAATATGCAATATATGTAAATATGCAATATATGTAAATATGCATTATATGTGAATAGGCAATATATGTAAATATGCAATATATGTAAATATGCAATATATGTAAATATGCAATATGTGTAAATATGCAATATATGTAAATATGCATTATATGTGAATAGGCAATATATGTAAATATGCAATATATGTAAATATGCAATATATGTAAATATGCAATATATGTAAATATGCAATATATGTAAATATGCAATATATGTAAATATGCATTATATGTGAATATGCAATATATGTAAATATGCAATATATGTAAATATGCAATATATGTAAATATGCAATATGTGTAAATATGCAATATAATTTAAATATGCAATATATGTAAATATGCAATATATGTAAATATGCAATATATGTAAATATGCAATATATGTAAATATGCAATATATGTAAATATGCAATATATGTAAATATGCAATATATGTAAATATGCAATATATGTTAAAATGCAATATATGTAAATATGCAATATATGAAAACATGCAATATATGTAAATATGCAATATATGTAAATATGCAATATATGTAAATATGCAATATATGTAAATATGCAATATATGTAAATATGCAATATATGAAAATATGCAATATATGTATATATGCAACATATGTAAATATGCAATATATGTAAAAAGGCAATATATGTAAATATGCAATATATGTAAATATGCAATATATGTAAATATGCAATATATGTAAATATGCAATATATGTAAATATGCAATATATGTAAATATGCATTATATGTGAATATGCAATATATGTAAATATGCAATATATGTAAATATGCAATATATGTAAATATGCAATATGTGTAAATATGCAATATATGTAAATATGCAATATATGTAAATATGCAATATATGTAAATATGCAGTATATGTAAATATGCAATATATGTAAATATGCAATATATGTAAATATGCAATATATGTAAATATGCAATATATGTAAATATGCATTATATGTGAATATGCAATATATGTAAATATGCAATATATGTAAATATGCAATATATGTAAATATGCAATAGATGTTAAAATGCAATATATGTAAATATGCAATATATGAAAACATGCAATATATGTAAATATGCAATATATGTAAATATGCAATATATGTAAATATGCAATATATGTAAATATGCAATATATGAAAATATGCAATATATGTATATATGCAACATATGTAAATATGCAATATATGTAAAAAGGCAATATATGTAAATATGCAATATATGTAAATATGCAATATATGTGAATATGCAATATATGTAAATATGCAATATATGTAAATATGCAATATATGTAAATATGCATTATATGTGAATAGGCAATATATGTAAATATGCAATATATGTAAATATGCAATATATGTAAATATGCAATATGTGTAAATATGCAATATATGTAAATATGCATTATATGTGAATAGGCAATATATGTAAATATGCAATATATGTAAATATGCAATATATGTAAATATGCAATATATGTAAATATGCAATATATGTAAATATGCAATATATGTAAATATGCAATATATGTAAATATGCATTATATGTGAATATGCAATATATGTAAATATGCAATATATGTAAATATGCAATATATGTAAATATGCAATATGTGTAAATATGCAATATAATTTAAATATGCAATATATGTAAATATGCAATATATGTAAATATGCAATATATGTAAATATGCAATATATGTAAATATGCAATATATGTAAATATGCAATATATGTAAATATGCAATATATGTAAATATGCAATATATGTTAAAATGCAATATATGTAAATATGAAATATATGAAAACATGCAATATATGTAAATATGCAATATATGTAAATATGCAATATATGTAAATATGCAATATATGTAAATATGCAATATATGTAAATATGCAATATATGAAAATATGCAATATATGTATATATGCAACATATGTAAATATGCAATATATGTAAAAAGGCAATATATGTAAATATGCAATATATGTAAATATGCAATATATGTAAATATGCAATATATGTAAATATGCAATATATGTAAATATGCAATATATGTAAATATGCATTATATGTGAATATGCAATATATGTAAATATGCAATATATGTAAATATGCAATATATGTAAATATGCAATATGTGTAAATATGCAATATATGTAAATATGCAATATATGTAAATATGCAATATATGTAAATATGCAGTATATGTAAATATGCAATATATGTAAATATGCAATATATGTAAATATGCAATATATGTAAATATGCAATATATGTAAATATGCATTATATGTGAATATGCAATATATGTAAATATGCAATATATGTAAATATGCAATATATGTAAATATGCAATAGATGTTAAAATGCAATATATGTAAATATGCAATATATGAAAACATGCAATATATATAAATATGCAATATATGTAAATATGCAATATATGTAAATATGCAATATATGTAAATATGCAATATATGAAAATATGCAATATATGTATATATGCAACATATGTAAATATGCAATATATGTAAAAAGGCAATATATGTAAATATGCAATATATGTAAATATGCAATATATGTGAATATGCAATATATGTAAATATGCAATATATGTAAATATGCAATATATGTAAATATGCATTATATGTGAATAGGCAATATATGTAAATATGCAATATATGTAAATATGCAATATATGTAAATATGCAATATATGTAAATATGCAATATATGTATATATGCAACATATGTAAATATGCAATATATGTAAAAAGGCAATATATGTAAATATGCAATATATGTAAATATGCAATATATGTAAATATGCAATATATGTAAATATGCAATATATGTAAATATGCAATATATGTAAATATGCATTATATGTGAATATGCAATATATGTAAATATGCAATATATGTAAATATGCAATATATGTAAATATGCAATATGTGTAAATATGCAATATATGTAAATATGCAATATATGTAAATATGCAATATATGTGAATATGCAATATATGTAAATATGCAATATATGTAAATATGCAATATATGTAAATATGCATTATATGTGAATAGGCAATATATGTAAATATGCAATATATGTAAATATGCAATATATGTAAATATGCAATATATGTAAATATGCAATATATGTATATATGCAACATATGTAAATATGCAATATATGTAAAAAGGCAATATATGTAAATATGCAATATATGTAAATATGCAATATATGTAAATATGCAATATATGTAAATATGCAATATATGTAAATATGCAATATATGTAAATATGCATTATATGTGAATATGCAATATATGTAAATATGCAATATATGTAAATATGCAATATATGTAAATATGCAATATGTGTAAATATGCAATATATGTAAATATGCAATATATGTAAATATGCAATATATGTAAATATGCAGTATATGTAAATATGCAATATATGTAAATATGCAATATATGTAAATATGCAATATATGTAAATATGCAATATATGTAAATATGCATTATATGTGAATATGCAATATATGTAAATATGCAATATATGTAAATATGCAATATATGTAAATATGCAATAGATGTTAAAATGCAATATATGTAAATATGCAATATATGAAAACATGCAATATATGTAAATATGCAATATATGTAAATATGCAATATATGTAAATATGCAATATATGTAAATATGCAATATATGAAAATATGCAATATATGTATATATGCAACATATGTAAATATGCAATATATGTAAAAAGGCAATATATGTAAATATGCAATATATGTAAATATGCAATATATGTGAATATGCAATATATGTAAATATGCAATATATGTAAATATGCAATATATGTAAATATGCATTATATGTGAATAGGCAATATATGTAAATATGCAATATATGTAAATATGCAATATATGTAAATATGCAATATGTGTAAATATGCAATATATGTAAATATGCATTATATGTGAATAGGCAATATATGTAAATATGCAATATATGTAAATATGCAATATATGTAAATATGCAATATATGTAAATATGCAATATATGTAAATATGCAATATATGTAAATATGCAATATATGTAAATATGCATTATATGTGAATATGCAATATATGTAAATATGCAATATATGTAAATATGCAATATATGTAAATATGCAATATGTGTAAATATGCAATATAATTTAAATATGCAATATATGTAAATATGCAATATATGTAAATATGCAATATATGTAAAGATGCAATATATGTAAATATGCAATATATGTAAACATGCAATATATGTAAATATGCAATATATGTAAATATGCAATATATGTAAATATGCAATATATGTAAATATGCATTATATGTGAATATGCAATATATGTAAATATGCAATATATGTAAATATGCAATATATGTAAATATGCAATATGTGTAAATATGCAATATAATTTAAATATGCAATATATGTTAAAATGCAATATATGTAAATATGCAATATATGTAAATATGCAATATATGTAAATATGCAATATATGTAAATATGCAATATATGTAAATATGCAATATATGTAAATATGCAATATATGTAAATATGCAATATATGTAAATATGCAATATATGTAAATATGCAATATATGTAAATATGCAATATATGTTAAAATGCAATATATGTAAATATGCAATATATGAAAACATGCAATATATGTAAATATGCAATATATGTAAATATGCAATATATGTAAATATGCAATATATAAAAATATGCAATATATGTAAATATGCAATATATGAAAATATGCAATATATGTATATATGCAACATATGTAAATATGCAATATATGTAAAAAGGCAATATATGTAAATATGCAATATATGTAAATATGCAATATATGTAAATATGCAATATATGTAAATATGCAATATATGTAAATATGCAATATATGTAAATATGCATTATATGTGAATATGCAATATATGTAAATATGCAATATATGTAAATATGCAATATATGTAAATATGCAATATGTGTAAATATGCAATATATGTAAATATGCAATATATGTAAATATGCAATATATGTAAATATGCAGTATATGTAAATATGCAATATATGTAAATATGCAATATATGTAAATATGCAATATATGTAAATATGCAAAATATGAAAATATGCAATATATGTATATATGCAACATATGTAAATATGCAATATATGTAAAAAGGCAATATATGTAAATATGCAATATATGTAAATATGCAATATATGTAAATATGCAATATATGTAAATATGCAATATATGTAAATATGCAATATATGTAAATATGCATTATACGTGAATATGCAATATATAAATATGCAATATATGTAAATATGCAATATATGTAAATATGCAATATGTGTAAATATGCAATATATGTAAATATGCAATATATGTAAATATGCAATATATGTAAATATGCAGTATATGTAAATATGCAATATATGTAAATATGCAATATATGTAAATATGCAATATATGTAAATATGCAATATATGTAAACATGCATTATATGTGAATATGAAATATATGTAAATATGCAATATATGTAAATATGCAATATATGTAAATATGCAATATGTGTAAATATGCAATATAATTTAAATATGCAATAAATGTAAATATGCAATATATGTAAATATGCAATATATGTAAAGATGCAATATATGTAAATATGCAATATATGTAAATATGCAATGTATGAAAATATGCAATATATGTAAATATGCAACATATGTAAATATGCAATATATGTAAATATGCATTATATGTGAATATGCAATATATGTAAATATGCAATATATGTAAATATGCAATATATGTAAATATGCAATATATGTAAATATGCAGTATATGTAAATATGCAATATATGTAAATATGCAATATATGTAAATATGCAATATATGTAAATATGCAATATATGTAAATATGCATTATATGTGAATATGCAATATATGTAAATATGCAATATATGTAAATATGCAATATATGTAAATATGCAATATGTGTAAATATGCAATATAATTTAAATATGCAATAAATGTAAATATGCAATATATGTAAATATGCAATATATGTAAAGATGCAATATATGTAAATATGCAATATATGTAAATATGCAATGTATGTAAATATGCAATATATGTGAATATGCAATATATGTAAATATGCAATATATGTAAATATGCAATATATGTAAATATGCAATATTTGTAAATATGCAATATAATTTAAATATGCAATATATGTTAAAATGCAATATATGTAAATATGCAATATATGTAAATATGCAATATATGTAACTATGCAATATATTTAAATATGCAATATATGTAAATATGCAATATATGTAAATATGCAATATATGTAAATATGCATTATATGTGAATATGCAATATATGTAAATATGCAATATATGTAAATATGCAATATATGAAAACATGCAATATATGTAAATATGCAATATTTGTAAATATGCAATTTATGTAAATATGCAATATATGTAAATATGCAATATATGAAAATATGCAATATATGTATATATGCAACATATGTAAATATGCAATATATGTAAAAAGGCAATATATGTAAATATGCAATATATGTAAATATGCAATATATGTAAATATGCAATATATGTAAATATGCAATATATGTAAATATGCAATATATGTAAATATGCATTATATGTGAATATGCAATATATGTAAATATGCAATATATGTAAATATGCAATATATGTAAATATGCAATATGTGTAAATATGCAATATATGTAAATATGCAATATATGTAAATATGCAATATATGTAAATATGCAGTATATGTAAATATGCAATATATGTAAATATGCAATATATGTAAATATGCAATGTATGTAAATATGCAATATATGTAAATATGTATTATATGTGAATATGAAATATATGTAAATATGCAATATATGTAAATATGCAATATATGTAAATATGCAATATGTGTAAATATGCAATATAATTTAAATATGCAATAAATGTAAATATGCAATATATGTAAATATGCAATATATGTAAAGATGCAATATATGTAAATATGCAATATATGTAAATATGCAATGTATGTAAATATGCAATATATGAAAATATGCAACATATGTAAATATGCAATATATGTAAATATGCAATATATGTGAATATGCAATATATGTAAATATGCAATATATGTAAATATGCAATATATGTAAATATGCAATATATGTAAATATGCAGTATATGTAAATATGCAATATATGTAAATATGCAATATATGTAAATATGCAATATATGTAAATATGCAATATATGTAAATATGCATTATATGTGAATATGCAATATATGTAAATATGCAATATATGTAAATATGCAATATATGTAAATATGCAATATGTGTAAATATGCAATATAATTTAAATATGCAATAAATGTAAATATGCAATATATGTAAATATGCAATATATGTAAAGATGCAATATATGTAAATATGCAATATATGTAAATATGCAATGTATGTAAATATGCAATATATGTAAATATGCAACATATGTAAATATGCAATATATGTAAATATGCATTATATGTGAATATGCAATATATGTAAATATGCAATATATGTAAATATGCAATTATGTAAATATGCAATATTTGTAAATATGCAATATAATTTAAATATGCAATATATGTTAAAATGCAATATATGTAAATATGCAATATATGTAAATATGCAATATATGTAACTATGCAATATATGTAAATATGCAATATATGTAAATATGCAATATATGTAAATATGCAATATATGTAAATATGCATTATATGTGAATATGCAATATATGTAAATATGCAATATATGTAAATATGCAATATATGAAAACATGCAATATATGTAAATATGCAATATATGTAAATATGCAATATATGTAAATATGCAATATATGTAAATATGCAATATATGAAAATATGCAATATATGTATATATGCAACATATGTAAATATGCAATATATGTAAAAAGGCAATATATGTAAATATGCAATATATGTAAATATGCAATATATGTAAATATGCAATATGTGTAAATATGCAATATATGTAAATATGCAATATATGTAAATATGCAATATATGTAAATATGCAGTATATGTAAATATGCAATATATGTAAATATGCAATATATGTAAATATGCAATATATGTAAATATGCAATATATGTAAATATGCATTATATGTGAATATGCAATATATGTAAATATGCAATATATGTAAATATGCAATATATGTAAATATGCAATATGTGTAAATATGCAATATAATTTAAATATGCAATAAATGTAAATACGCAATATATGTAAATATGCAATATATGTAAAGATGCAATATATGTAAATATGCAATATAATTTAAATATGCAATATATGTTAAAATGCAATATATGTAAATATGCAATATATGTAAATATGCAATATATGTAAATATGCAATATATGTAAATATGCAATATATGTAAATATGCAATATATGTAAATATGCAATATAAGAAAATATGCAATATATGTATATATGCAATACATGTAAATATGCAATATACGTATATATGCAATATATGTAAATATGCAATATATGTAAATATGCAATATATGTAAATATGCAATATATGTAAATATGCAATATATGTAAATATGCAATATATGTAAATATGCAATATATGTAAATATGCAATATATGTGAATATGCAATATATGTAAATATGCAATATATGTAAACATGCAATATATGTAAATATGCAATATATGAAAATATGCAATATATGTAAATATGCAATATATGTAAATATGCAATATAGGAAAATATGCAATATATGTATATATGCAACATATGTAAATATGCAATATATGTAAAAAGGCAATATATGTAAATATGCAATATATGTAAATATGCAATATATGTAAATATGCATTATATGTGAATATGCAATATATGTAAATATGCAATATATGTAAATATGCAATATATGTAAATATGCAATATGTGTAAATATGCAATATATGTAAATATGCAATATATGTAAATATGCAATATATGTAAATATGCAGTATATGTAAATATGCATTATATGTGAATAGGCAATATATGTAAATATGCAATATATGTAAATATGCAATATATGTAAATATGCAATATGTGTAAATATGCAATATATGTAAATATGCATTATATGTGAATAGGCAATATATGTAAATATGCAATATATGTAAATATGCAATATATGTAAATATGCAATATATGTAAATATGCAATATATGAAAACATGCAATATATGTAAATATGCAATATATGTAAATATGCAATATATGTAAATATGCAATATATGTAAATATGCAATATGTGTAAATATGCAATATATGTAAATATGCATTATATGTGAATAGGCAATATATGTAAATATGCAATATATGTAAATATGCAATATATGTAAATATGCAATATATGTAAATATGCAATATATGAAAACATGCAATATATGTAAATATGCAATATATGTAAATATGCAATATATGTAAATATGCAATATATGTAAATATGCAATATATGTAAATATGCAATATATGAAAATATGCAATATATGTATATATGCAACATATGTAAATATGCAATATATGTAAAAAGGCAATATATGTAAATATGCAATATATGTAAATATGCAATATATGTAAATATGCAATATGTGTAAATATGCAATATATGTAAATATGCAATATATGTAAATATGCAATATATGTAAATATGCAGTATATGTAAATATGCAATATATGTAAATATGCAATATATGTAAATATGCAATATATGTAAATATGCAATATATGTAAATATGCATTATATGTGAATATGCAATATATGTAAATATGCAATATATGTAAATATGCAATATATGTAAATATGCAATATGTGTAAATATGCAATAGAATTTAAATATGCAATAAATGTAAATACGCAATATATGTAAATATGCAATATATGTAAAGATGCAATATATGTAAATATGCAATATAATTTAAATATGCAATATATGTTAAAATGCAATATATGTAAATATGCAATATATGTAAATATGCAATATATGTAAATATGCAATATATGTAAATATGCAATATATGTAAATATGCAATATATGTAAATATGCAATATAAGAAAATATGCAATATATGTATATATGCAATACATGTAAATATGCAATATACGTATATATGCAATATATGTAAATATGCAATATATGTAAATATGCAATATATGTAAATATGCAATATATGTAAATATGCAATATATGTAAATATGCAATATATGTAAATATGCAATATATGTGAATATGCAATATATGTAAATATGCAATATATGTAAACATGCAATATATGTAAATATGCAATATATGAAAATATGCAATATATGTAAATATGCAATATATGTAAATATGCAATATAGGAAAATATGCAATATATGTATATATGCAACATATGTAAATATGCAATATATGTAAAAAGGCAATATATGTAAATATGCAATATATGTAAATATGCAATATATGTAAATATGCATTATATGTGAATATGCAATATATGTAAATATGCAATATATGTAAATATGCAATATATGTAAATATGCAATATGTGTAAATATGCAATATATGTAAATATGCAATATATGTAAATATGCAATATATGTAAATATGCAGTATATGTAAATATGCATTATATGTGAATAGACAATATATGTAAATATGCAATATATGTAAATATGCAATATATGTAAATATGCAATATGTGTAAATATGCAATATATGTAAATATGCATTATATGTGAATACGCAATATATGTAAATATGCAATATATGTAAATATGCAATATATGTAAATATGCAATATATGTAAATATGAATATATGCAAATATGCAATATATGTAAATATGAAATACATGTAAATATGCAATACATGTAAATATGCAATATACGTAAATATGCAATATATGTAAATATGCAATATATGTAAATATGCAATATATGTAAATATGCAATATATGTTAAAATGCAATATATGTAAATATGCAATATATGAAAACATGCAATATATGTAAATATGCAATATATGTAAATATGCAATATATGTAAATAAGCAATATATGTAAATATGCAATATATGAAAATATGCAATATATGTATATATGCAACATATGTAAATATGCAATATATGTAAAAAGGCAATATATGTAAATATGCAATATATGTAAATATGCAATATATGTAAAT
The DNA here is from genome assembly GCA_943735955.1 of Piscicola geometra. Classification (NCBI taxonomy): domain Eukaryota; kingdom Metazoa; phylum Annelida; class Clitellata; order Hirudinida; family Piscicolidae; genus Piscicola; species Piscicola geometra. Next base: position 6,428 of record CALSEQ010000006.1, on the reverse strand, counting down.
ATGCAATATATGTAAATATGCAATATATGTAAATATGCAATATATTTAAATATGCAATATATGTAAATATGCAATATATGTAAATATGCAATATATGTAAATATGCAATATATGTAAATATGCAATATATGTAAATATGCAATATATGTAAATATGCAATAGATGTAAATATGCAATATATGTAAATATGCAATATATGTAAATATGCATTATATGTGAATATGCAATATATGTAAATATGCAATATATGTAAATATGCAATATATGTAAATATGCAATATGTGTAAATATGCAATATAATTTAAATATGCAATAAATGTAAATATGCAATATATGTAAATATGCAATATATGTAAATATGCAATATATGTGAATATGCAATCCATGTAAATATGCAATATATGTAAATATGCAATATATGTAAATATGAATATATGCAAATATGCAATATTACTAAATATGCAATACATGTAAATATGCAATATACGTAAATATGCAATATATGTAAATATGCAATATATGTAAATATGCAATATATGTAAATATGCAATATATGTAAATATGCAATATATGTAAATATGCAATATATGTAAATATGCAATATATGTAAATATGCAATATATGTAAATATGCAATATATGTAAATATGCAATATATGTAAATATGCAATATATGTAAATATGCAATATATGTAAATATGCAATATATGTAAATATGCAATATATGTAAATATGCAATATATGCAAATATGCAATATATGTAAATATGCAATATATGTAAATATGGAATATATGTTAAAATGCAATATATGTAAATATGCAATATATGAAAACATGCAATATATGTAAATATGCAATATATGTAAATATGCAATATATGTAAATATGCAATATATGTAAATATGCAATAAATGTAAATATGCAGTATATGTAAATATGCAATATATGTAAATATGCAATATATGTAAATATGCAATATATGTAAATATGCAATATATGTAAATATGCAATATATGTAAATATGCAATATATGTAAATATGCAATATATGTAAATATGCAATATATGTAAATATGCAATATATGTAAAGATGCAATAAATGTAAATATGCAATATATGTATATATGCATAATATGTAAATATGCAATATATGTAAATATGCAATATATGTAAATATGCAATATATGTAAATATGCAATATATGTAAATATGCAATATATGTAAATATGCAATATATGTAAATATGCAATATATGTAAATATGCATTATATGTGAATATGCAATATATGTAAAGATGCAATATATGTAAATATGCAATATATGTAAATATGCAATATGTGTAAATATGCAATATAATTTAAATATGCAATAAATGTAAATATGCAATATATGTAAATATGCAATATATGTAAATATGCAATATATGTAAATAGGCAATATATGTAAATATGCAATATATGTAAATATGCAATATATGTAAATATGCAATATATGCAAATATGCAATATATGTAAATATGCAATACATGTAAATATGCAATATACGTAAATATGCAATATATGTAAATATGCAATATATGTAAATATGCAATATATGTAAATATGCAATATATGAAAACATGCAATATATGTAAATATGCAATATATGTAAATATGCAATATATGTAAATATGCAATATATGTAAATATGCAATATATGAAAATATGCAATATATGTATATATGCAACATATGTAAATATGCAATATATGTAAAAAGGCAATATATGTAAATATGCAATATATGTAAATATGCAATATATGTAAATATGCAATATATGTAAATATGCAATATATGTAAATATGCAATAGATGTAAATATGCAATATATGTAAATATGCAATATATGTAAATATGCAATATATGTAAATATGGAATATATGTTAAAATGCAATATATGTAAATATGCAATATATGAAAACATGCAATATATGTAAATATGCAATATATGTAAATATGCAATATATGTAAATATGCAATATATGTAAATATGCAATAAATGTAAATATGCAGTATATGTAAATATGCAATATATGTAAATATGCAATATATGTAAATATGCAATATATGTAAATATGCAATATATGTAAATATGCAATATATGTAAATATGCAATATATGTAAATATGCAATATATGTAAATATGCAATATATGTAAATATGCAATATATGTAAAGATGCAATAAATGTAAATATGCAATATATGTATATATGCATAATATGTAAATATGCAATATATGTAAATATGCAATATATGTAAATATGCAATATATGTAAATATGCAATATATGTAAATATGCAATATATGTAAATATGCAATATATGTAAATATGCAATATATGTAAATATGCATTATATGTGAATATGCAATATATGTAAAGATGCAATATATGTAAATATGCAATATATGTAAATATGCAATATGTGTAAATATGCAATATAATTTAAATATGCAATAAATGTAAATATGCAATATATGTAAATATGCAATATATGTAAATATGCAATATATGTAAATAGGCAATATATGTAAATATGCAATATATGTAAATATGCAATATATGTAAATATGCAATATATGCAAATATGCAATATATGTAAATATGCAATACATGTAAATATGCAATATACGTAAATATGCAATATATGTAAATATGCAATATATGTAAATATGCAATATATGTAAATATGCAATATATGAAAACATGCAATATATGTAAATATGCAATATATGTAAATATGCAATATATGTAAATATGCAATATATGTAAATATGCAATATATGAAAATATGCAATATATGTATATATGCAACATATGTAAATATGCAATATATGTAAAAAGGCAATATATGTAAATATGCAATATATGTAAATATGCAATATATGTAAATATGCAATATATGTAAATATGCAATATATGTAAATATGCAATAGATGTAAATATGCAATATATGTAAATATGCAATATATGTAAATATGCATTATATGTGAATATGCAATATATGTAAATATGCAATATATGTAAATATGCAATATATGTAAATATGCAATATGTGTAAATATGCAATATAATTTAAATATGCAATAAATGTAAATATGCAATATATGTAAATATGCAATATATGTAAATATGCAATATATGTAAATATGCAATCCATGTAAATATGCAATATATGTAAATATGCAATATATGTAAATATGCAATATATGCAAATATGCAATATATGTAAATATGCAATACATGTAAATATGCAATATACGTAAATATGCAATATATGTAAATATGCAATATATGTAAATATGCAATATATGTAAATATGCAATATATGTAAATATGCAATATATGTAAATATGCAATATATGTAAATATGCAATATATGTAAATATGCAATATATGTAAATATGCAATATATGTAAATATGCAATATATGTAAATATGCAATATATGTAAATATGCAATATATGTAAATATGCAATATATGTAAATATGCAATATATGTAAATATGCAATATATGCAAATATGCAATATATGTAAATATGCAATATATGTAAATATGGAATATATGTTAAAATGCAATATATGTAAATATGCAATATATGAAAACATGCAATATATGTAAATATGCAATATATGTAAATATGCAATATATGTAAATATGCAATATAGGAAAATATGCAATGTATGTATATATGCAACATATGTAAATATGCAATATATGTAAAAAGGCAATATATGTAAATATGCAATATATGTAAATATGCAATATATGTAAATATGCAATATATGTAAATATGCAATAAATGTAAATATGCAGTATATGTAAATATGCAATATATGTAAATATGCAATATATGTAAATATGCAATATATGTAAATATGCAATATATGTAAATATGCAATATATGTAAATATGCAATATATGTAAATATGCAATGTATGTAAATATGCAATATATGTAAAGATGCAATAAATGTAAATATGCAATATATGTATATATGCATAATATGTAAATATGCAATATATGTAAATATGCAATATATGTAAATATGCAATATATGTAAATATGCAATATATGTAAATATGCAATATATGTAATTATGCAATATATGAAAATATGCAATATATGTATATATGCAACATATGTAAATATGCAATATATGTAAAAAGGCAATATATGTAAATGTGCAATATATGTAAATAGGCAATATATGTAAATATGCAATATATGTAAATATGCAATAAATGTAAATATGCAGTATATGTAAATATGCAGTATATGTAAATATGCAATATATGTAAACATGCAATATATGTAAATATGCAATATATGTAAATATGCAATATATGTAAATATGCAATATATGTAAATATGCAATTCATGTAAATATGCAATATATGTAAATATGCAATATATGTAAATATGCACTATATGTAAATATGCAATATACGTAAATATGCAATATATGTAAATTTTAAGTTTTTAACATTCTTTTTAAAGTTTTTAACATTCTTTTCAAAGTTTTTAACATTCTTTTTACAGTTTTTAACATTTTTTTAAAAGTTTTTAACATTCTTTTTAAAGTTTTTAACATTCTTTTCAAAGTTTTTAACATTCTTTTTGAAGTTTTTAACATTCTTTTTAAAGTTTCTAACATTCTTTTCAAAGTTTTCAACATTCTTTTTAAAGTTTTTAACATTCTTTTCAAAGTTTTCAACATTCTTTTTAATGTTTTTAACATTCTTTTCAAAGTTTTTAACATTCTTTTCAAAGTTTTTAACATTCTTTTTAAAGTTTTTAACATTCTTTTTAAAGTTTTTAACATTCTTTTTAAAGTTTTTAACATTCTTTTTAAAGTTTTTAACATTCTTTTCAAAGTTGTCAACATTCTTTTCAATGTTTTTAACATTCTTTTCAAAGTTTTTAACATTCTTTTTTAAGTTTTTAACATTCTTTTTAAAGTTTTTAACATTCTTTTCAAAGTTTTCAACAGTCTTTTCAATGTTTTTAACATTCTTTTCAAAGTTTTTAACATTCTTTTTAAAGTTTTTAACATTCTTTTCAAAGTTTTCAACATTCTTTTTAATGTTTTTAACATTCTTTTCAAAGTTTTAAACATTCTTTTCAAAGTTTTTAACATTCTTTTTAAAGTGTTTAACATTCTTTTTAAAGTTTTTAACATTCTTTTTAAAGTTTTTAACATTCTTTTTAAAGTTTTTAACATTCTTTTCAAAGTTTTCAACATTCTTTTTAATGTTTTTAACATTCTTTTCAAAGTTTTTAACATTCTTTTTAATGTTTTTAACATTCTTTTCAAAGTTTTTAACATTCTTTTTTAAGTTTTTAACATTCTTTTTGAAGTTTTTAACATTCTTTTCAAAGTTTTCAACAGTCTTTTCAATGTTTTTAACATTCTTTTCAAAGTTTTTAACATTCTTTTTAAAGTTTTTAACATTCTTTTCAATGTTTTTAACATTCTTTTCAAAGTTTTCAACATTCTTTTCAATGTTTTTAACATTCTTTTCAAAGTTTTCAACAGTCTTTTCAATGTTTTTAACATTCTTTTCAAAGTTTTTAACATTCTTTTTCAAGTTTTTAACATTTTTTTTAAAGTTTTTAACATTCTTTTCAAAGTTTTCAACATTCTTTTTAATGTTTTTAACGTTCTTTTCAAAGTTTTTAACATTCTTTTTGAAGTTGTTAACATTCTTTTTAAAGTTTTTAACATTCTTTTTAAAGTTTTTAACATTCTTTTTAAAGTTTTTAACATTCTTTTTGAAGTTTTTAACATTCTTTTCAAAGTTTTCAACAATCTTTTTAATGTTTTTAACATTCTTTTCAAAGTTTTTAACATTCTTTTTAAAGTTTTTAACATTCTTTTTAAAGTTTTTAACATTCTTTTTAAAGTTTTTAACATTCTTTTTAAAGTTTTTAACATTCTTTTTAAAGTTTTTAACATTCTTTTTAAAGTTTTTAACATTCTTTTCAAAGTTTTCAACATTCTTTTCAAAGTTTTCAACATTCTTTTTAATGTTTTTAATATTCTTTTCAAAGTTTTTAACATTCTTTTTAAAGTTTTCAAAATTCTTTTTAAAGTTTTTAACATTCTTTTCAAAGTTTTCAACATTCTTTTTAATGTTTTTAACATTCTTTTCAAAGTTTTTAACATTCTTTTCAAAGTTTTTAACATTCTTTTTAAAGTTTTTAACATTCTTTTTAAAGTTTTTAACATTCTTTTCAAAGTTTTTAACATTTTTTTCAAAGTTTTTAATTTTCTTTTTAAAGTTTTCAACATTCTTTTTAATGTTTTTACTATTCTTTTCAAAGTTTTTAACATTCTTTTTTAAGTTTTTTAACATTCTTTTAAAGTTTTTAACATTCTTTTCAAAGTTT